>PVKS010019853.1:7083-27731 GCA_004027875.1 Aplodontia rufa | reverse complement strand
CTGTAGCCCCAATTCTGTAGCTTTTAAGATTAGGGATATTCTCCAGGTGTGGCAGCACATGCCTGTAATCCCAGCAATTCAAGGGACTAAGGCAGGAGAATCTCAAGTTCAAGACCAGCCTTGGCAATTTAGCAAGATCCTGACTCAAAATAGAAAGGGCTGGGGGTGTAGCTCAATGGTAGCAAGTACCTAGGTTTAATCCCCAGTACGAGGGGGTGGAGGGGGATTAGGGCCAGATGTAGTTCATATGCTGGTAATCCCAGCAACTGAGGAAGCTGAGGCAAGAAAATCCCAAGTTTAAGACCAGCCTGGGCAACTTAGTGAGACCCCACCTTAAAAAATAAAATGGGGGCGCTGAAGCGGTAGCTCAGTGGTTACGGCACTTGCCTGGCATGCGCGAGTACACAGATTCAAACCCCAGTACCATGTACACAATGAAGTTTCAGAGCAACGAAAGCCTTGTGAAAAACTAAATAAAAATTGATTCTCATTCTATCTCTCTCTCCCCTCCTTTCCCTCCCTCCCTCTCTCTCTTTCTTCTCCCTCTCGTTCTCCCTCTCTCTTTAAAAATAAATAAGGCTAGGGATGTGATTCAGTGATAGAACACCCCTAGTTTCAGTCCCCCCCCAAAAAAAAATTAGGAGTGTTTAACCATTTGGGGTGTAGAGGTGTGTGTGTTTCCTGGTACTGGATTGGACCCTTAGCCTTACACATGCATTGTGAGCACTGTATCACTAAGCTACATCCCCAGTCCTTTTTGGGGTTTTGTTTTCAGTTTTGGTGGTTTTTTTGTACCAGGGATTGAATTCAGGGATAGTTAACCACTGAGCGACAACCTCAGCCTCCTTTTTTGAGGAAAGGGTCTTGCTAATAAGTTGCTTAGAGCCTCACTAAGTTGCTGAGGCTGGCCTCAAATTTGCCATCCACCTGCCTCAGCCTCCTGGTTCGCTTGGTGTCCACCACCACACCCAGCCCCAGGCCTTTTCTTTCTTCTTCTTCTTCTTCTTCTTCTTTGTGTGTGTGTGTGTGTGTGTGTGTGTGTGTGTGTGTGTGTGTAAAGAGACAGGGACAGTGAAAGAGAGAGAGAGAGAAACAATTTTTATTTAGTTTTTCATGTGGCCTTCATTGCTCTGAGACTTCGTCATGTTCGTGGTGCTGGAGTTTGTGTACGTGGTGCTGGGGTTTGAACTCGCAGCTTGCACATGCCAGTTAAGTGCTGTAACCGCCGAGCCACCACTCCAGTCCCAGTCCTTTTCTTTTTTGATGTCTTTTTTTAAGAGAAGGGGGGAAATCAATTTTATTCAGTTTTTCCATTCAGTTTTTCATCTGGTATTCATTGCTTGAACATTTCGTTGTGTACGTGGTGCTGGAGTTTGAACTTGCGTCCTCACACATGCCAGGCAAGTCCTATAACCACCGAGCCACCACTCTAGGCCCCTTTTCATGTTTGTTTTATTTTGTTTTTTAAAGAGAGAAGGACAGTGAGAGAGAATGAATCAATTTTTATTGAGTTTTTTTACATGATTTTTGTTGCTCTGACACTTACATGTGTACATGAGTGCTGGGATTTGAACCCACATACTTGTGCATGCCAGGCAAGCGCCGTAACCACTGAGCAACCGCTCCAGCCCCCTTTTTCATGTTATTTTAAGACAGGGTCTCACTAAGTTGCCTGGGCCTCAAATTTTCCTTCTTCCTACCTCAGCCTCCCAAGTAGCTGAGACTATAAGCATGCATAATTTTTTTTTCTTTTTAAGGCTGAATAATAATCCGTTCTATTGATACTCCACATTTTATTTATCATTGATTGATCAGTGGGCACTGGGGTTGCTTCCGCATTTTAGCTCTTGGGAATAAAGTTGTTTTGGGCATGAGTATATAAATATTTCTTCAAGACCCTGCTTTCATTTCTTTGGGGTGTATACCCAGAAGTAGCAGTACTGAACCATATGGTAATTCTATTTTTGAGGTGTTTGAGGTACTGCCAAACTATTCCACAGTGTCTGTGCCATTTAGCACTTCCACCAGAAGTGCATAAGGAATCCAATTTCTTTACATCCTCTTTGACACTTCTGTTCTGTGCAGTTAGTTTTTTGGTTGGTTTTGTTTGATTCTTGCCCTGTGTGCTGTGTACTTGTTATACGCAGTGTGCTTTGCAAAGCACTCGAGGTCTGAGCAGTTCTACAGACATCAGATCCTGGTGAGGGGAAGCATCTCTAACCCTCAGAAACCATCTGGGGCATTAGTGAGCATAGCCCTTTCTCGTGGATCCTCCCTTCGCACGCAGCAGTTGACTGGACCCTGGAGAGGTTCATCCTATCCATGGGAATTCTCTTGTAGGAACCCACTTTCAGCGGGTGATTCCAGAAGATGGCCCTGCAGCTCAGGCTCCAGACAAGGTCAAGAGACTTCTCTTCTGCACTGGCAAGGTGTACTATGACCTCACCCGAGAGCGCAAGGCAAGGGACATGGCAGAGCAGGTGGCCATTACAAGGATTGAGCAGGTAATGGCAGGTGACATGGCAGCTGGGTGCCACTGTCTGTCCTTTGGCCTATCAGGGGTCTGGTGCCTTCACAGAACATTGTTTACTGAGATGAGGAGTGACCGGTCCTTGACCTTTCTCACCTAGAACACTGACTGCCCCTTCTGAAACTCCAGCCCCCGCTTGCTTGACCCTGCCCACCCCCTGAAAGTCCCTCTCTTGACCTGACTCTGCTCTCTCACAGCTATCACCATTCCCCTTTGACCTCCTGCTGAAGGAAGCGCAGAAGTACCCCAATGCTGAACTAGCCTGGTGCCAGGAAGAACACAAGAACCAAGGCTACTATGACTATGTGAAACCAAGACTTCGGACCACCATTGACCGTGCCAAGCCTGTCTGGTAAGGAGGAAAGCATGCTGGAGAGGGAAAAATGGGGCCGACTGGGTAGCCACTGCCTCACTGCTCCCTCTCTCTCAGGTATGCTGGCCGGGATCCAGCAGCTGCTCCAGCCACTGGCAACAAGAAAACCCATCTGACAGAGCTGCAGCGCTTCCTGGACACAGCCTTTGATCTGGACGCCTTCAAGAAATTCTCTTAGACGCTCCAGGGGTTACTTGGGCCACAGCACCCCCACATCCATGATGCCCATTGCTTCTCAACTAAAGAATAGTGCCTCAGCGCTGCCCACACCTTTGCCCCTCTCGCTGTGCCGCACACCACCTCCCAGCCCTGCTCTCATAGGAATTAGGCTGTTGTTCCCCTTGAGTGCTTTGCTGTCCCCCATGCCAGATGCTGCCCAGCCTGTGCTTCTCTCAAGCTGAGCAGCTCTTGTGGAGGCAGAGGGAGCAGGAGAAGGAGAGGGAACCTGCAGGATGTTGGGAGAGGACCAGGTCTGGTCATGCCCCTCCCCACATATAACCTCCAGGGCAAAAGCAGGACCTCATGTGAGTTCCCAGGATACTGGCAGTCCTTGTCACCCAGTAAGGCACAAATCCTGCACTGGAACTAGAAGTTGCTTTGCTTGCTGGGGCCTGGCCAGCAAGCACAGAGGAACCCTTGTTTTACAGGGTGGGCCACGGTGGTGGGGTAAGCTAAAGATGACAGGGCAGTCGGGGAGGCCTTGACCTGATCTGGCACAGTGGGGTCAGGTTCAGCTGTGTGCAGTGACCATTCTCTATTGCCCTTCCCTTCAAGGATCCTGGGCTGTGCATGGGGGCCTTGCCTCACCCACCTTGCCTAGGGCCAGGCAGCCCCTGGAGCCCATAGACTCTATGTGGGGTCCAGAAGCTTGCTTGGGTCCCTCAGTCAGGGCACTTGGCTGCTACTGTTTGTCTTGCTGACTCCCACCTCCTTCTTTGACTCCACCCCCACCCCAATCACTCCACCTTTTTTCTGCTGTTTCCCTTAAACACAATGGAGACTTTCAATGCATCCTTTTCATTGTTGTGCCAAAGCAGGTCAGAGGCAGGAGAGAGGGATGGGTGAGGGCAGGGCGGGCCAAGGGGCCAACTGCCCTTTGCCCCTCACTTTGACCGTCACAGGGACAGATCTGATTTATTTATTTTGGTTAAAAAAAATAACTTTGCATTGCATTGGCTTGATGACCCATAAACTTAAGTTATCCATGGCCTGTGTGCTGTTGTGCTGTATGCTCTGACTTCTCCCCAGGGAACAGGCTCATCAAGGCCTCTCCTAATGGATGGGTAAGCAGCCCCTCCTCAGTGGATGGGAAGTGCTGGCCACCATCTGCCCTGCTTCACCATGCACCTATAGCCCTGCACTCCTCACAGGCAGTAGAGGCCATTGTCATGAGCAGGCTAGTTGCAGCCTATCTGAACACGGTGCTCTGGGCATCTTTGTTTGTTTGAGCCAGCATGCCTAGTAGACTCATTTAATGACAGTTACTAGTGTTAGCAATTCATCCTACCTGGAGGTGAGAACTGACAACACAAATTCAGGGTCCCCCCTGTAAAGAGCCCACTCCAGCCCTTGCCTTTAACACCTCTTCAGAATCTTTGCATATTTCTTCTGCTAGCCTCTTCTAACGTGACTCAAAGATCTTCCAATCATAACATAACTGTAGCTGTACCAGGCAAAGCAAGTCCCCCTGGGATGGGAACTAGCTGGTGTATCCCCAGAGCTGAAAAGGACAGGGTACTCCTGTCCTTCTGGCTATTGTCATCATACACTCCCTGTGTCGGAGTCCTCCAGGGTTGGGTAGATTAGAGCTGCACAGAAGCTTTCTGGGCCTGAAAAGATTTCTGGCCTGAGTCCTACCCAGGACCATGACATTCACCAGACTCCATCCTTGTATCCCCTTTGTAGGTGTTGCTAGGGTTTTACTCTTTTGCTCCCAACCTAAATGTCTTAAGGAAAGATAGCCCAGGATGGCTGTGGGCAGGCAAGCTGGGGCTCACCTTTCATGCTCCTAAGCCGGCAGAGAGGCAAGACTTCTGGATGAGCAGAGCCTAGACTGATCCTGAGAGTCTGGGAATATTTCCTAGAAAGGGGCTCAGTTTGCTTCCTGATGCGTCTCAGCATAGTAAGCCTCAGATCACTGTCCTCAAACTCCATTGGAAGTTTTTGACCACAGAAGTAGGCCTGGTTTCTCTGAAAGCTGTTGAAATAGGCAGGGGCAGTTCAATGAGTTCTCTACATGTGGGTCTACAACCCTGAATACCCCACAAGAAAAGGACTTTTGTAAGGGCTCAGGAAAGACCAGGTACAATCATTACTGATGGGTTTTACAGCTAAGTGACAGGGCACCCCACATTACCAATCAGGTGGTTCCCTAGTTGGTTTTGTTCTGCTTCACTTTTAGCCATTCTGAAACAAACATGGTGCACGTGCTAGGCCTGCACTCTACCACTGAACTGCACACTCAGGCCTCTGCTTCAGTTTTTAATTGCCCTCTTCCCTGAAGTAAGAAGAGTTGTTTGAAAGAAGAAACTCCATGCAGTGTTGGAAGCATTCTGCACCTTAGATGAGACCAGCAGGCTGGGATCAGTTTGTGTACATATGCAGATGTGCTGTGAGCAGAACAACAGTGCACAGGGTGAGGCCCTGAGCAGCGAAATGGAGGGTGGGTGTGAGGGGCTGTGTGGGCTGGAGCACAGATGCTTTGCCTGGGCCTGGAACCTGCTCATCTCCCCAGTTCCAATCCTCCACCATCTACCTGTTCCTTTGCTTGGATTGCTACTACAAGGAGGCCTCACTCAGTCTCCAAGGTATTCTCATGGCTTCTGAATTGTTATCAGTGGGACCAGGCAGATGGGGATTCTTGAGAACCTGTACTACCAGTGGTGGGACCAGACTCTAGGCCTAATGTGGTCTTCTTGACTTTCTGGATAAGAAAAGTCCTTAAATACCTGAGCCAAAGAAGTCAGTGAGATTGTCAGCTTGCTCTGGTAGAGTGGGGGCTTCAGAACCAGGCCAGAGCTCTTGTAGCACCCTATAGTATGACACTTGTGTTGATGCTCCAGCAGATGGGGTGGGATGAGCACCAGGGCCAATGGTTAGCACCTTGCTGAAGAAGAGTACCACCTGTCCCCTGAACTCCATGTGGTCCAAGACCCAGTGCTGCCCAGAGGTGGCCAAGTGACAGGCTGAGTCTTCACTCTAATTTGTCCACAGGTGTAGAAGGATGCTGGTACCTCTGGGTTGACTGGGAGGTCCTGTACCCTAATTCCCATTCTCCCAGTGGAAACAATGAATGGCAATAAATATTCAATGCTCCTTAGTCATAATTATGGTGGTATAGTAAGAGTAAGGTCCCCATCGGAAATTGATCCAAGTGGGATTGAACTAAACAGGGATAATAGAAAATTTCCCTATTACGGATACTGTGATCTTCCAGTGGTTTTCTGCACAAGAACCACCTCTGCCAGATCCAGTGTCCGCACTACCATACCTGGCTCACTCCTTCCACAAATGAGGCGTCCACTCTAGCACATCTATAGGGGTTGCTTTGTCTAATTTCCTATGCCTTACCCTCCTCGAACACCTCTTCATGGGCTCAGGGCCCCAGCCTTGGGCTCAGATTGTCATGGGAACACCTGGTATTCCCCTGTCCACTATGGTGGAGGAGCTTGTCAGCCTTGGGACCTGCAGAGATCCTATCTCCTTGCCAACCCTCCCATCCCAGAGCTGAACCCAAACTGGGCCAGGTCTGTCCTTGGGGGACCCTTGACCCAGATTGACTCCTTTCTCTATCCTGGTCATCTAGGGAACCAGCCCTGGTGGGAAAGGCTGCTGATCAGGAGACACCCAAGCAGTCAGTTGTGGCCACCTGAGAGAGACTACTACATATTGGGTCCATTCGCTTTGTGCTAGCCTTTTATGTCATTTTCCTAGGGCCGCCTCTACTTCCCTGAGTCCTGAAGCTTAGCCTCAAGAAGTGTATTTAGTACTTAAATTCAATGAAGGAGCTGAGTTGTAGCTCCAGGGATGGTTTTTCTGAATTTTGGAGTTAGCGAAACCCAGGGACAGAGTAGGAAAGTAAACAGGGAGCTTTGTGACCATTCTGTTGCATCCAAAGGCCTTGAGGTCCCTGTGCCCAAGGTGTTGAAGAGGACTCTAGTGGCTTAGAGAGCCAGGTGCCGAGAGACAAGTCTAAGAAGGCTCACTTTGCTGCAAGAAACCAAAAGGGCAGGTCACAGGTGGAGGCAGAAAAGCAGGAAATGTTGAGGCTGTGGGATGTCAGATCTGAGCCAGGTATGTGCTCTGGGCGCTGAGTCATCTGTGGATGGGGGATTTTGGCCTGGAGACTGGCTAAGAGTAGAAAAAAGGGAGAGGGTGGAGCCAGGTGCTCCCCTCCACCCAGTTCCATCTACTCAGATTTGCCTTGTTAGCCAGGCCTATAGACTAGCAGTGCCCTTCAGCAGCTTATATCCCTCATCCTCCTTTCTGCTGGTCTCTCAAGGACACTATGGACCTGCAAAGTGGTCTTCAAAGCCAACAGCTTACCTTCCCACCAGTGGGTCACACAAGGAGCCCTCCTTCCCCCCCCCCCCAGGGCTCCAGGCTGCCTGGCATCCTGAAGTCCTGGCACCACTTCCTGGCCTCTTCACACCCTCTGGGCCCTTCCCTTGCCCTTTACAGAGCCCACTCCATCCCAACTCTAGCTTAGATGGTGTCCCCCACATAGGCAGCATACCTAGCATGTGGCAGGGACTCCCTCAGGCCTCCAGGATGAAGGGAATCTACTTGCTTATTGAGTTTTCAGTTACAAGGCTGAAACTACAGCAGAGAGGCCAGCAATGTCTGTAGAAAGAGGCTTTGGCCTCACATTTGCAAGTTGCCCTGTGCTTCATTCCAAAATGCAACACCACTGCTCCCAGGACCAGAGTGAGCCAGGGCCTGCCTAGATTTCCCTAAGCCAGGATAGGCTCTCTCAGCACCCTCCCAGTACCTCATCCAGGACATCTTCACTGAGCTTGCCTCCTCACTAGGTGCTGGGCACAGAAATGAATTTTGGAGACATGAACAAAGGGAGGCCAGACACTACTGGGGCACACAAAGTCATATTCATTTTGAACGTTCCAAGAACCTTTAACTCCTAACTCCTGCAACCAGGGGCTAGTCACTTCCACTTCCCCACAGAGACCCCCAGAGCCTGAATGCAGTGCTCACTTGAGCCCAACTTTTGGGCACCCTTAATGATTTTTCTCTATCCTGTATCCCCTCTGCTCATTTTTCACTCTGCAGCAAGATGATGGTGTTACTCATTTCTTTGTTTTAGAGTCCCTTTCGGTGGCCCAGCCAGGATTTAGGATTAAGATGTCACATTTCAGCTACTGAACAGGCCTTAGTTACTCACTGATGAGCAGAGTTGATTGGTTAGTCACTGAATTTATGAGGGTGCTGGCAGATGTTAGGCAATGGGGGTGTGCTGAGTAGGGAGAATTAACATTCTTGCCTTTGGAAACCTCACAGGGAGAGCAGGCAAGGCAGCACACGCACGTATACCTATGTGTGCACCTGCTGGACAGGCATGACCTGGCTTCCCAGGGAGGCCCCATGTGATTCTAGCACAGGCAGGTTAGTTAGGATGGGAGGGGCAGTCGATGATTCAGCCCAGGTGACTTGGGTTAACCTGAGGAGGGTTTTCAGGAGATCTTTCCATGCAGCAGGCAAGGAATATGAAAAGCACTGACTGCTGCAAGTGGGAGGCCATGAGCAGACACATGGGTGCCTGGGAGAGCACAGGCCTCAGGTCATCAGACATAGGGGAAATGAGGACATGGGGCACACGGGAACAGATTGGGGGTTCATGTTTGGATCATGTAACTGCCAGCAGTGACTGTACTTAGCCATGGAAATGGAGAACAATCAAAGGGTGAGAGGGAGTGCAGGGGGGCGGGGGACAGAGTGACTCTCTAGAGAAAGCAGATTGGAAGCAGAAGCCACTGCTATCCTGGGAGTTATGTGGGCACCACCTGGACGTGGACGAAACCAGGTCTTCACTGGGACAGGACAGAGGCCTAGGCCTGAAGCCATTCAGCATTGTACATAGGCCTTGTAGAAAGGGACTGGCCTGCGGGTGTTGGGAGCAAAGAGTGACTGCAAGGGTTCAGGCAAGATGAGGAAGCCATATAAAGACCAAGGCTGTCCTGGGCTGGACAGCCCTGAGGTTAGTCACACTTTTGTCCTCTTGACAGGGACCTGAGCATTCCCACAGATGGCAGGCTGGCTGGGCTACATTCAGTGGGGGTCAGGGATGGCCTTCCCCATATGGTAACAGAGAAGGAAAAGCCCAGAGTAAGTAGTGTGGATCCATGGAAGTTCATGCAGGTCAGAGGTCAATGATGTTAAATTGATTTTCAAAACAGACCTCCTTGTCTATGTGGACATTTGCACCAATAGTGAAAGGCAACAGTGGTGGCGGGATTTGCTGCCTCAAGGCACCAAACTGAAGCACCCTCATCATGTTCTTCCCTTCTACGTTCTTGCAGAACCTGGTTTAGATCCTTTAACCTGGGCTAGAAAGGTGGCTAAGCAGTAGGGCACTTGCCTGGCATGCATAAGGACCTGAGTTCAATCCCCAACACCACACACACACCACAAAATACAGGTAAAACAAAAGCCAGATGAAAAAAAAACTCACTCTACTCTCTTCCGTCTCTCTTTAATAAAATAAAGATGTTAAATCCATTAACCCAAACTTTTGGCTTTGCTTCATAATGTCTTTGACTAAGCAATACAATGATTAATTTTATTAAATCTCTACCCTTAAGAAAACATCCTTTTAGTATTCCCTGTGACAAAGGGAAGGAGAAGTGCCAGGCCCTAAAGCCCAAATGGCATCTCAGAAGGGCACTCCTGCAGTCCTGTGCAGAGCCACCACTCCTTGCCGCTGTTATTTCATGAAAGGACGACCAAAGTACAAACTGGTTATCTACATCTGGGGCATTTGACCAACATTTAATCTAAAAAGAAGTGAGAATGTCACTTCAAGGACAACAGAGTATTTTTTACAAATAATATTCAAGCTTATGTGAGAAAATTAGAATTTTGGAAGACTTGCATCCATCACCATGATCTTAATGGCTTCTCGGTACTTAAAAATATTTATAATGGGCTGGATCAGTGGCTTGGTGGTTATGGCGCTTGCCCAGCATGAGCAAGTACGCAAGTTCAAACCCCAGCACCACCACGTATACAGCGAAGTCTCAGAGCAACAAAGACCACATGAAAAACTAAATAAAAATTGTTTCTCTCGGGCTGGAGCGGTGGCTCAGTGGTTTTGGTGTTTGCCTGCAAGCATGAGGACCGGGTTCAAACCCCAGCACCACGTACACAACTGAGTGTTGGAGCAACTAAGGCCATGTGAAAAAACTAAAAAGTTGTTTCTCTCTTTCTCTGTCTCTCTCACTGTCCCTCTCTCTTTAAAAAAAAAAATTGGAGAAAAAATTTCTCTTTCTCTCACTGTCCCTCTCTCTTTAAAAAAAAAAAATTCTGGGGCTGGAGCTGTGGCTCAGCGGTTTCGCTGCTTGCCTGGCAAGCATGAGGACCCGGGTTCAAACCCCAGCACCACGTACACAGCTAAGTGTTGGAGCAACGAAGGCCACGTGAAAAACTAAATAAAGTTGTTTCTCTCTTTCTCTGTGTCTCTCACTGTCCCTCTCTTTTAAAAAAAAAAAAATTCTGATGAGTTTGGTGATGGTACCATGTGATTTTTATATAACGTACTGAAACTTCCAAATTTTGGAAGATTTCTATAACTCAGTAAATCAGTACTCTAAATGAACAATGCGTGATATTACATGTATCCATTTAAACCACAAGATAGGCCATGACTGTTAATGTAACAGTACAAAATATTCATTGGTATGGTTTCAGATTCCATAGCTTTTTGATTTATTCATAAAAAAAGTTATGTACAAATCAAGCTGACTTTTGTTTCCAAGAGTTAAAAGCACTCTTTAAAAAATTAAATAAAAGTGGGAACACGGATTACATGGTAACAACCATGTGCTGTGCGCACCAGCTACACTGGCGAAAGTAAGGTAGGAGGAGCAGGAGTTTGAGCACAGCCTGTGCTATATAGCAAGACCCTGTCTGGGGAAAAAAAAAGTTTTTGAAAAACCATGACTTTTTGAGTTATTATTTGCAAATATCTTCTCCCAGTTTGTAGCATGACTTTTCATTTTCCTGGTGTTTTTTTTAAATAAATATGAAATCATTCATGAATTTGTATGTCATCCTTATACAGGAGTCATGGTAATCTCTGTATTGTTCCAATTCTAGTTCATGTGCTGCTGAAGTGAGCACTCTTCACCCTCTTAACAAAGCAAAAGTTATTAATCTTGGGCTTGGGCTTGGATCGTAGCTCAGTGGCAGAGCACATGCCTCACACAAGTCTGAAAAATGGAATTTCTATAGGAATCAAATTGGACTTGAATGTCAGTTTGGGAGAATTGATATCTTTAAGATTGAGTCCTCCAGGGCTGGAGTGGTGGCTCGGTGGTTATGGCACTTGCCTGGCATGTGTGAGGACATGGGTTTGATCACCAGTACCAGCACCAGATACATAACGAAGTGTCAGAGCAACAAAAGCCACGTGAAAAGCTAAATAAAATTGATTTTCTCTTTCTTTCTCTCTCTCTCTCACTGTCCCTCTCTCTTTAAAAAAATTTTTTTGAGTCCTCCGATCCATGAACATCCAATATCCATCTATCTATTTATCTATCTATCATCTATATATTTCATCAACATTTTATAGCTTTCAGTATACAAGTCTGGCACATATTTTGTTAGATTTATACTGAAGTAATTTTGTCACAGGAAAGGGGAACAGAGATCTCAATTCAGCCTTGGAAGGTTTTGTTTTTTGGTGGTTTTTTTTTTTTTTTTTAGAATCAACTTTATTTAGTTTTCCATCTGGCCTTTGTTTCTCCAATACTTAGTTGTGTATGTGGTGCTGTGGTTTGACCCCAGGTAGTGCTTGCATCCCAGGCAAGCACTACAAACTGCTCAGCTACCATGTGGTTCCACCCCGTTTTTTGGTTTTTAGAAAAAGGAAAAAGAAGTTTTATTGCTAGCAAAGGAGAAATACAGGGGGCTCCTATCCCAGAGGCTATGATTCTGCATCACAGGGAACAGGGGGGTTTTAAAGAGGTGATTCAAAGGAAACATTCCACAGGTCCTCTGGGGGGAGTTGTAATTTACTTGTTAATTAAGGGGTCATTTCTGAGATCCTCTGGTGTCCTCTGAATCACTTAGTTCCTGTGGTGGGGTTGTGCTCAAGGATAGATAACTGCCTAGGATGGGGAAGAAAGATAATTCTGTTTTCCCCAAGAAGGGCTGGGATTAGGGGTGGGGAGGGAGTGGAAGAGAAAGAAACACGTTCCTTTTAAACTCACAAATAATCCAATCAATAAATGGGCTAAAGAACTTAAAGGAAACTTCTCTCCAGTGGAAGTCCAGAAAGCCCATAAATATATGAGAAAATGCTCTACATCATTAGCTATAAGGGAAATGCAAATCAAAACTTCAGTGAGATACCACCTCACTCCTGTTAGAGTGGCAAAAATGAAAAATTCTAACAATAACAGATGCTGGAGGGGCTGTGGGAAAAGAGGAACAGTATTACACTGCTGGTGGGACTGCAAACTGGTTCAGCCACTATGGAAAGCAGTGTGGAGAATCCTCAAAAAATTAAGGATGGAACCACCCAGCTATCCCACTCCTGGGTATTTTCCCAAAAGAGTTAGAATCAGCATATTATAGTGATGTGGCTTCATCAATGTTTATAGCAGCTCAATTTACTGTAGCTAGATTATGGAACCAACCCAGATGCCCCTCACTCGACCAGTGGATACAAAAACTTTGGTACATATATACAATGGAATACTACTCGGCCATTAGAGAGGACGATATTATGGCTTTTGAAATCAAATGGATGGAGATGGACAGAATTATGCTAAGTGAAGTATCCCAATCTCAGAGACTCAAGGGCTGAATGGTATCTCTCATCTGTGAAAGCTAGAATACATGGGGAGCAGTATGTTAGACGGCGAAGCTAACAATAACTTCAAATTGTATGATTCTCAACGCAATAGGGGGATGGCTCCCTAGGTTACTTGGAAGTGTAAGGAGAGGGATGGGGGGTACATGCAGAACTCCTAGGAGACTGGAGAGTGGGAATATGGGGGAACCATCTCAGAAGCAGATGTCATTCCTCCGTGAGATACCTATTCCATGCAAGAGTTCTTCTGGAGGAAACAGCAACAGGGGAAACCCAAGCTGGGCATCCATGATTGGGCATTACCCTTGGATAACTAAGTATATGTAAATTGGTTATTGATGGTTTGATAATGCTTCCCCCTCAATTGTATCTCTATATACATCTAATTAAAAAAAAGCATTTACACTGAAAAAATAAAAATAATTCGGAGGGGCTGGAGCGGTGGCTCACTGGTTGCAGTGCTTGCCTGGCATGCGCAAGTACATGGGTTCAAATCCCAGCACCCATGTACACAACTGAGTGTTAGAGCAACGAAAGCCATGTGAAAATCTAAATAAAGATTGCTTGCTTCTCTCTCTCTCTCTCTCTCTCTCTGTTCCCTCTTTCTTTAAAAAAAAAAAATAATAGTTCAGAGTGGAACTGATCATTGTGGCACAAACCTGCAATCCCAGCAGTTCGGGAGACTGAGGCAGGAGGATCACAAGTGCAAAGCCAGCCTCAGTAACTTAGTGAAGCCCTAAGCAACTTAGCAAGATTCTGTCTCAAAATAAAAAATAAAAAAGAACTGGGGATGTAGCTCAGTGGTTAAGCACCCCTGTGTTTAATCCCTGGCTTTAAAAAAGAACCAAAAACAACTCAGTGGCAGAGCAGCAAGGGCTATATTCAAAGCATAAGGGAGACCACTATTACATTTCCCCACTGTTAATTTTTACATTCCAGTTCTATGGGCAAATGGGTGATAATATCTGCAAGCTGCTTTCAGCTGAGAAAAGGTGAAGTTGGGGGAAGTACCCCTAAGTCTTTGTTCTCTATCAACTGGGGCATGGACAGTTAAGGGTTTTGGCATTAGGGCAGTCCAGAGGTCCGTGACGGCAGTTGGCAGCTGACTGGGCAAGGCATACATGGGGCAGGGATTATGTTAAGATGACAATAAACAACAACAACAACAACAAAGATGACAATAAATAAGACAGCAAAACATTACTTTCTGGTAAACAATTAGCAACAGCAATTAGTATTTCAGCAGATCTCTGAAAATCAGCAAGAGAGTAACTCATAATCATACCAGTGAAAAACAGATCAAATTTATCTATTGTAGGAGGTTAGGAAGATTTGTAGGTCTATGAGATCAGGCTCAAATTGACTTAAGACAAACTTGTGACTCTGGAGTCCTTTCTGATCATTCTTATCAGGCCACTCCCACACAAGAACCCTTCCTGTGTATCCTCCAGCTTTACCTACTTTTGTCAGGGCCGACACAAGTGTACATCTTAAGTCACATTTTTTAAAAAATTTTCTTTCCTTTTCAATGTCCATATATAAGTATGATTTGGTAATTCTCTCCTGCCAAGTGTTTAAGACTAAGCCAAAATTGAACTTGTTTTTATCTATTCTTACAGTCAGCTGAGATTTCTTAGAGATCACTCTTAGAAATGTGTGAGAAGCCTCTTGGCTCCTTTAGCTTTCCTCTACCAGTCATGCCATATTCCAGAATGGGTCAGGGTCTTGATGACTATATGTGGCTTCCTTCAGAAGCATCAGAAACATTTCCCTCTCCAATGACCCTCCTCTTTGCAGAATATGCACTGAGGGTCCACTCCATCCCCCCTGATAGGAAGGTCGCCTGACTCATTGGAAGTGCAGAGCCTCGGGGTTCCCATCATTCTCTGAGTCTTAGATGACCTTAGAGGGAAAGTGCCAAAATATTGTCTGCTTCTTCCTTGGCTCTTACTTCCTTGACTTTATTTTCCAAGATTTTAATTTTAAATCTCCAGCAGACCAGTTTCACCAGCCTTAAAGTGGAAGTAATGGGTTATAACTTCAATCTCTATAATTTTACAGTTACTCCTTTCTTTTAATTGAGGTCAGTATTAATACTGGGTCAGAACTATATCCTATCTGTTCTGTAGGTAATTTCTCATTGTCTCAAATTAATTCAGGTTTAGCAGTAGTATTTCTGCCAACCACTAATACGTAACAGTTATAAACCTTTATAATTTTTCTTTATAATATTTCTTCTTTATAATATTTCTTTGGTATCTATTTAATCTCTATAAAGACCCATACATTTGTCAACTCAGTTACATACAAGTTTTATTTTTTTAAACTCTTTTACAAACCTAAATACCTTTTATAATTTACCCAAACTTTACTTAAGTTTTGTATGATATTCCATTCACTCTGAAATCACAGTAATCTTCACAACAAAAACAACAAATCTCTTTTGAACACAACTTCAAGTAAGCTTAATTCTATCCTACCTTGGAGCCATCCTAATATGAAGTAGGATGAGAGGCAGAGCCTTAACCTGTAAAGTTGGCCTCTTTTTTTAAAGTATCATTCTACAAAGTTTTCATGCATTATTTCCTGAGTCTATCTGAATATATTCAATTAACATAATACATAACATCTGAAAAACAAACAGAAAGGCAAAGAGAACTCTTAACTTCCTTCTTGTGGAAAAAGCAGCAAAATGTTTTCATGTTCTACATTGTCAACCTTTGAACAAATCAGTCTGTCCTCATTACCTTCCAAAAATACATTTAAATTCCCATCTAGTGGAAAGAGGAACACAGAATTTTATATATAACTTATTGACAACAGTTTACCATTAACCAGTTACAAAACATTAAATGACATGCATACCAACCAAATTTGTTATTTCTATATATATAAATCTGAAGAGGACTGTTGCTACAGATAATTTTAGTTTGTAGAATACCAACTTGATAAAGTACCCTACCAGGTTTTATATTTTATTTTATTTTTTATTTTTTATTAATAAAGAGAGGGACACTGAGAGAGGCAGAGAATGAGAGAAACAACTTTATTTAGTTTTTCACATGGCCTTAGTTGCTCCAGCACTCAGTTGTGTACATGGTGCTGGGGTTTGAACCCGGGTCCTTGTGCTTGCCAGGCAAGCACCGAAACCACTGAGCCACCGCTCCAGCCCCCAGGTTTTACATTTTAAAAGGCTTGTATACTTGAAGAACATGAATCCATATAATATACAAAGAAGCCAGTAATGGTTAGCACCACAATTACACAGATGGCCTTATATTAACTAAGTTTTATTTATTTATTTTTTAAAGAGAGAAGGACAGTGAGAGACAGAGACAGAGAGAATCAATCCTCACTGAATCCTTCACATGGCTTTCGCCGCTCCAACAACCATCCGTGTAAGTGGGTGCTGGGGTCCAAACCCTCACACTTGCGCATGCCGGGCAAGCGCCACAACTGTCGAGCCACCGCTCCAGCCCCCCTAAGTTTTATTTTTAAAGTAAAATTGATAATCCATATTGTCTGGTAACAATAATCACAGGTCTGCTTGGGTTAGCAGTACTATCAAAAAATCAAAGGAGGGGCTGGAGCGGTGGCTCAGCGGTTTTGGCGCTTGCCTGGCAAGCACGAGGACCCGGGTTCAAACCCCAGCACCACGTACACAACTGAGTGTTGGAGCAACGAAGGCCATGAGAAAAACTAAATAAAGTTGTTTCTCTCTTAAAAAAAAAATCAAAGGATAGCCTTAAATCTCTTATCTATTTAGGAAACAGTTAATGATCAGAAGTAGACAGTCAAAGGGCAGATTCAAGACAGGACTTCAAATAGCAGTGTGCCCTTCTATGTCAGATACGATGTATAAGAGAACACTTATTTGTTATCCTGCAGGTAAACCTATACAAATTTCATTTTACAAACTTTTACATAACACTTAGACAAGACGCACACAAACATAGATCTCAGATGTACATATAATCACATATATTTAGGGTATCAAATATGTTGTTATAACCTAAAATAACAGTGGTTTATTTAACCAGTTACAAGGTGATCATTTAAGACTTTAAAACATGTACAAACCCTAATTCCTTTAAGACTTAGCTTCTCCAAGTAATAAAACCTAACAGATACAAAATTATCTGGATAGATAAGAACAGATCAATGTTTCAGACTTTCCTTCATATCCGTATATTAAAATTCAAATAACTTTGTGCTAATTATAGCTAATTTAATCACATGCACAAACCTTTTTTTTTAAGAGAGAGGGACAGTGAGAGAGACAGAGAAAGAGAGAAACAACTTTATTTAGTTTTTCACATGGCCTTAGTTGCTCCAACACTCAGTTGTGTACTTGGTGCTGGGGTTTGAACCCGGGTCCTCATGCTTGCCAGGCAAGCACCAAAACCACTGAGCCACCGCTCCAGCTCATGCACGAACTTTTTGAGTCTGACCCTCCACAAACCTTCTGCAACTTACTTATGCATTCAACAACTCGTTTACTTCCTTACATCTGTCATCTCTTTCATCTCCGACTTTAGCACAAGCATATTACTTTACCATACAAAATACTTTCTCATCCAGAAACATTTCCTTCTTTCTTTCTTTCTTTTTTTTAAAGAGAGAATCAGTTTTATTTAGTTTTTCACATGGTCTTTGTTGCTCCAACACTTAGTTGCGTATGTGGTGCTGGGGTTTGAACCCGGGTCCTCGTGCTTGCCAGGCAAGTGCCAAAACCACTGAGCCACTGCTCCAGCCCCTCTTTTTTTTAAAAGAGAGAGTTAATTTTAATTTTTCATCTGGCTTTTGTTTTTCCTTCCCTTAGTTGTGTATGTGGTGCTAGGGATCGAACCTGAGTGTCAGGCAAGTGCCCTACCACTGAAACACCTCCTCAGCCCCCAGAAACATTTCTTATGCCATCTATTTTTCTGTACTAAAATATATTTCCATACTTATAACTTCCTTAAATCTCTTTTTTCCTTTCAGACCCTTTCTTGCTTTCTTTTAAGAGAGAGGGATAAGGGCTGGAGTGGTGGCTCAGCAGTACTGGGCTTGCCTGGCATGTGCGAGTACAGGAGTTCAAACCCCAGCACCACGTACACAATGAAGTCTTGGAGCAACAAAAGCCACATGAAAAACTAAATAAAGTTGATTTTCTTTTGCTCTCTTTTTAAAGAGAGAGGGACAGTGAGAGAGAGAGAGAAAGAATCAGTTTTATTTAGGTTTTCATTGTTCCGACACTTAGCTGTGTATGTGGTACTAGGGTTTGAACCTGGGTCCTCATGTATGCCAGCAAGCTTGATACCGCTGAGCCACCACTCCAGCCTCCCAGACCTTTTCTTAAATTCATATCCTGAAACAATCCTTAAGAATGTTATCTATGGGACTGGAGTAGTGTCTCAGCGTTTATGGCATTTGCCAGGCATGTATGAGGATAAGGGTTTGGAGCAACAAAAGCCATATGAAAAACTAAATTAAAAAAAATTGATTCTCAGGAGCAGTGGCTTAGTGGTTACAGTGCTTGCCTGACATGTGCGAGGATGTGGGTTCAAACCCTTGCAACACATACACAACAAAGTGTCAGAGCAGTGAAAGTCACGTGAAAGACTAAATAAAATTCTCTCTCTCTCTCTCTCTCTCAAAAAAAAATGAAGAATGTTATCTGTGTATTTAGTTTACACAACAAATTTAATCTCAAGAGAGGGATCTGACAAAAACTGTGCCTTAATCTTCTCCCAGGTTCCATTCAAGAGGTTGGAGCACAGAATATTTTTTAGCCTAACCTGTGTCCCTTATCATTATCACAACGTTATCAAATTTAAGTGAGTTCCCCACTGTCATTTGTACCCAGAGTCTCCTTCAAGGCATATTGATTTTCAGCGGACGAGGCCCTTTCCATGTTTTCTTCAGGCTTCCCTGAAGATCCCTTTGCAGAGGCAGATGACAAAGTCAGTTGTGACTTTACTGAGTCCAGTTTCCTTTTTCTCAAAGTAGACCAAGATATAGCAACCTGTACCATTCAGGGAGAGAAGACAGGAGTTCTGACAGGTCCTTGAGTTACACCACAGAAAGGAATTTCAGGACATGTCAAAAGAGGCACAGATTTATTTAAGAAAGCAAGGAGATTTATTGAGGAAAATAGGTAAGCAATAGAGCAGGATACATAAGTGAAGAAGGAGAGTAGGGGGCTCGAGAGTGAAATGTGCTTTTCGGGTTTTGGGGTCTTACTTTAAACTTTATTTTTTATTTATTTATTTTTTTTTAAAGAGAGAGGGACAGTGAGAGAGACAGAGAAAGAGAGAAACAACTTTATTTAGTTTTTCACATGGCCTTAGTTGCTCCAACTCTTAGTTGTGTACGTGGTGCTGGGGGTTGAACCTGTGTCCTTGTGCTTGCCAGGCAAGCACCGAAACTGCTGAGCCACCGCTCCAGCCCTTACTTTAAACTTTAAAATGTTCAGCATGACAGTGTGTGAGGGGTGACTTCAGCCTGGTGAGCTAAATGCCCTTAATCACGGCAGGTCACGGTGGTCTGCTTCTCATTCTTTCTTGATCCCTAGTTTGATGTCATGCCGTCAATAAACAATGTTTCTAACAATATTCTTTGTTAAATCTAAAATTTGTTAAATCTAAAGAAAGTATGTTGTGTAAGCTAGCAACATATGTAGGTGTTAATCATTTAGAACCTAAGATTCACGGGCTTTTTTTTTCTTAAATATTGAGCTTGCTTATTTATTTATTTATTTATTTATTTATTTATTTACGGAGAGAGTGAGACAGTTAATATTATTCATCTTGTTTTTGTTTTTCCTTCATTTATTTGTATATGCTGTGCTGGGTGATGAGCCTGGGATCTTCCACACACCAGGCAAGCACTCTACCACTGAACCACCTCTCCAGCTCCTGAACCCTTCTTTTTTATTTTGAGACAGGATCTCGCTAAGCTACTTAGGGCCTCTCTAAGTTGATGAGGCTGGCTTTGAACTCATGATACTACTGCTTCAGTGTTCTGAGTTGCTGGGATTACAGGCTTGCACCACTACACCTGGCTGCTGGGATTCATTTTGGCATATTCGTAAATGCATACAACAGTTTTCTCCATTTCAGTTTTTAGTACTTCCTCTTTCCCTCACCTACTCCCTCTGCCTGATCCCCCCCTATTCTATTGGTCTTCCTTCTATTTATTTATTTAATTGGTGCATTATAAGTATATATAAAATTAAAATGCATTGTGATATATTCATATATGCACACAACAGTTTGGTCAACTTCATTCCCTAGTTCTTTCTCTTTCCCTCCCTTCCTCCCTCCCACTTGGTCCCCTGCTTCTGTTCTACAGATCCTCCTCTCTATTTTCACAGAATCACATTTTTCATCCATTGACCAGCAAATGACATAATTTCATTCTTATCTATGGATGAGTAAAACTCTATTATGCATATGTACTATGCTATTTTTTTAATCCATTCTTCCATTGATGGGAACATAGGCTGGTTCCCTAACTTGGCTATTTTGTATTGTGCTGCTATAGACATGGGTACATGTATATCACTATAGTATGCTGATTTAGATCTTTTTTTTAAGTTTTTTCAGTGAGAGAGACAGAGAAAGAGAGAAACAACTTTATTTAGTTTTTCACATGGCCTTCATTGCTCCAACACTCGGTTGTGTACGTGGTGCTGGGGTTTGAACCCGGGTTCT
>PVKS010019852.1:0-37741 GCA_004027875.1 Aplodontia rufa | reverse complement strand
GGGGAACCCAAGCTGGGCATCCATGATATGGCGTTAGCCCTGGATAACTAAGTATATATACATTGGTTCTTAAATGTTTGATAATGTTTCCTCCTCAATCATATCTCTATATTCATCTAATAAATAAAAATAAAAAAATAAAAATTCAAACCTGAAATGATGACCCGTTTGGAAACCAGAAATAGGAACGCCAGTGATCTAAATTATGGAATGTAAGCAGGACACTCAGGAAAATGTATAACTTTAAAGACCTGCATTAGCAAGCAAGAATGATTAAGAATGAGTGAACTCAACATTCAACCCAGGAAGCTGGGGAAAAGCAGAAACAAAGGAATGAATGAAGACAAAACCAGAAATAAATGAAACAGAAAGCAGAAGAAAAATAGGAGTCCGCAGCAATAAAACCAAAAGCTAGCTTTGCAAAAAGAGCAATAAAACAAAGCTCTGGCAAGAACAATCAAGAAACAAAGGAAGCACAAATAGAAACACTGAGAATGATTAAAAGGATGTAGCTACAAATGTGAAGGAACTCTATGCTATATAAAAATATATATTGATAAATCTGAAAATCTACATTAAACAGATGAGTGTTAAGAATTTTTAAATTACTAAAGTAAATTCATTGAGGAAACAAAAAGTTAGCAAAATTTCTTGCCCTCCCAAACCACCAGGCCCACATGGTTTTATGGATGTGTTCCGCCAACATTTTTATAACTGATAATCTAATCTGTATTTTATTGTGACTATTTTAGAATATTAGAAAAGATTAAAAATTATCCAAATCATGCTTGAAAACAAATAGAATCAATACAAATGGTTCTTACCAGAAATAAAGACCCTCTAAAGAACAGAAGCATTTAATACATAAATGTAAATGCCAGAAATTATAAACAATGGACAAGTGATTTTAATTCAGCGGTACAATAGGACCAAGTAGGGTTTCCTCAGGAATTGCCACGATGACTCACATTTCTGAAACAAACCACCTTCAAAACTTAAAAGAGAAACCTGTACGTACAACTCTGTAGATACTAAAAATCTTGATCAATATCCAGCTAAGTTCCCAAGAAAAACTCAGCAAACTCGAAATGAGAGATTTTATTCTCTCTGATAAATGGCATTTAGGACAAATGGACTACAAATACCCCATTTAGTGACTCCTGAAAAGCCTCCTATTCAAATAAAGGAATAAAGTTAAAAGTTGATTATTAATATTCAGCACTGTTCTGGATATTCTAGACACTACATCAAAAGTAGAAGAAAGCTGAAGGTTATTAAAATTGTAAAGAAAGCCATAAATTGCCATTATTCACACATACTAAAACTTTTTACCTAAAAATTGCAAAGTCTACTTCACTTCTTAATTAATAAGTAAATTACTATTAATTAGTAGCTTAATTAATAGCTCTCCTAAACATCAATAAGAATTTATAATGGGGAAAATCCCCATTATGGTAATATATAATACCAGGTTAAAAACATAGTAAAAAAATGGACGAGATGTAAGGAAAGCTGTCCAAGCCTACTAAAATACGTTAGAAGGTGTTTAAATAAGCTAAGGAATATATCTGATTGGAGTGTCAGGCATTGGTCTGTGGTTCCAGTACAACCCCACCAGGAATTCCAAGGTGAAGTTTTAATGAAACTTAATAAAGTGCAGGTAAAATTGATCTGGAAAAACAAGCATGGAAAAATATGCCCCCCCTACAAACAAATAAAATATACCCTTGGTGTTGTGCAGGGAGGAACAGGCGAGGATATTTGCCATCGGAGATACTAGCATTAGAAGACGCAAGACACTGCAGTATTTGAAAGAATACGGTTTGGGTAGAAAGATGAATGGAACAGAACAGACAATTCAAAACAGATCATGCACATACGAAAAGCTCAGTTCGGATACTGAGAAAACTCAGGATCTACTTCAGGGGAGAACAGAAAGTATTTTTTCTTTTTCTTTTTTTTTTTTTTTTTTAAGAGAGAAGGACAGTGAGAGAAAGAGAGAGAGATAAATAATTTTTATTTAGTTTTTATGTGGCCTTCGTTACTCGGTTGTGTACATGGTGCTGGGGTTTGAACTTGCTGGGCACCGCTCCATCCCAGAAAGTATATTTTTCAATAGTAGACTATGAATAAAATTAAATTCCAGATTGACATTAAAAAATACCAAACTCAAAACTAAAAATATATTTGAAAATTCAAAAAAATTGTAGTAGAATGAATATCAAAATCATCAGCAAATTTAACAACAGAATTCACCACCCTTAAGATGTAAATCCTTGTGAGCTGAAGGGCACTATAATCCTGAGATTCTGGTAGCAAACGGGGAAGAAATGTGACAAAAAACACAAAGTGTTAATATCAAAGTGGCAGAAACTGTCGTTATGTAACTCAAAACTTCTGCCTTTATGATTATCTATGAATCACCGATTTGTTTTATTTTATTCATTTATTATTTTTTCTCTTGGTACCAAGGACTGAATCCAGGGGTATCTTACCGCTGAGCTACATCCCCAGCCCTTTTTCACTTTTCATTCTGAGACAGGGTCTTGCTAAGTTGCCTAGGGCCTCACTAAGCTGAAGCATCAGGTAAAAAAAAAAAAAAGCAGTAAATGAATAAAATAAATAGAAGAAATGCCAGTAGTATACAGGAAGGAAGCGGAAAACAGCAAGGGAGGAGGGGAGGGAAGGAGGAAGCACTGGGGACTGGAATGGAGCAAGCTGAATGATTCCACGCATGTGGGATCATGTCGAAATGAACCCACCTGCTAATGCATAGCTATAACACACTGGTCAATATATTGCAGAAAAAGAAAAGAAACACTTGCAAATTTCTTGTGCCTTTTTCTGCCTTCACTGGAAGTATTATAAACTTCCTTGCAGATTCTGGACAAAGTTCACTCTTCTGAAAAAAAAAGACAGATACCACCAAGTGATATTATGATCAACAGGAAACAGTCAAGAAGACTTAAGAGACCCCAGTGCTGACAAGACTGAACCCCAAAACCCAAAACCAACGGCTTCTGCCTATGCCTAGCCAGCTTCTGGGTGTGTAAGAGAGACACTGATTGCTTAAAAGTCCCTGTTAATTAAGTTTCTTCATCCCTTCATAAGACACTTCCAATGTTAGAAATGACAAATTAAAACAGTGAAATAACATTTTTTAGCTTTCAGATTGGTAAAAATTAAGTAAGAGAAAGAAAAGAACAATACAGCCTACTGAGAATAGGAAATCATGTCCTGCTACTCCTTGGCTCAGTCATCCTAAAAGTCAGTTTTTCAACAACGATTCATTAAAATTTTAAATGGGTCCTCCCTTTGACCCAGTGCTTCCATTTCTTAGACTCTATCTTACATTTTTAAAAATGTGTGCGTGCCCCAAAAGGTACATGTTCAAAGAAGATCACGGTTGGATTGCCTGTAATATCAAAACTTTGGAATGGTTTCACATGAGTATCATCACAAGAATCACTGCACAAATAATTGCAAACGTTAAAAAGAGTAAGAGCCACTGACTTTGAAAAATGCCCAGAAAATGTTGTTTTGAAATAAGTCAAAATTTCAGGCACACTGACACTTTAAATAATTTCTGAGTAAAATCAAATTCCTACCTAAATGAATGAATGATCCCAATTTTGTTTAATAAGTAATAAAACTATGAATGCATCCTCCTGCAAGCATGGAGAACAATCTTAAAGTTTGGAAATCCAAGAGTTAAAAATGGATACATCCAGGGAAAATGACAGATGGAACTCTCTGCTTTTACACTTCTATTTTTTTTAATAAACATACATTTATTCAGGGGATTTAAAAAAAATAACTATGTGAAAAATATGCCTTGCTTGGTTTAGCAGTAGGGAATCACTACTTTAATTTACCTGCAGATGAGCTCGGGAATACCAGCCTAAAACTTATACAGAGCAAACCAATACTGCTACTCTAAGAATCCAAGACATATAAACTTTTGGAGATGGGGCCAACTTGCGAGAGGCCATTCAAAACCCATTAAGATAAAGTTCAAGCAGTGTCAAGCCCGATCACCTCTGCATCAAGCAATCCTGGTTCTTCGAATGATAATACAGTCCAAGACCTGCATGATAATCAGAGGATCCAGCCTGTAGAGTCCCAAGCCATGGTGTAACAGGACCATTAACAGCCATGATTGAAAGGCTGAACCCGATCAGAGTAGCTAAACGTAGATGATCCTTAGACAGAGCTCCCGCCGAATGTTTCCTTCCAAAGTCTCTTTGCCAAAGGAGCCTGAGCTTAGTTTGGAATCTGGTCCGCAAGGATAGCCTTCCATTCCTTCTTCCCCTATGTCTCCCCATATTCACACTCATTAGTTATATTTTTAAAATATTTTTATTAAGGAATTGAGTTATTGTACAATTATAAATGCATTTAAAGTAACAATATGATATGCATATGTTCTTGAACCAGAATTACCCTCTAAATCCCTCCCTATTCTCCCTCCCTCTCCCCTCTCCCACCTGCTCCTCTCCCATCCTCCCCAGTGCCTATCTATGGTTGCCCTAGATTCTTCGTTGCTACACCTTTGCTGGGGCTGATACATGAGATTGACCACCTTTCACGCGGGCCTGGGTTTAGCTCCAGCCTCCACAAATGAGTGAAGACATTCGACCCTTGACTCTCTGGGTTTGGCTAACTTTGCTCAGCATGATTTCTTCCACTGCCATCCATTTACCTTCAAAGGCTGCAATTTCATTTTTTCTAACAGCTGAGTAGAACTCCATGGGATAAATGTACCAGAGCTTTCGGATCCATTCACCCAGTGAGGGGCATCTGGGTTGGTTCCATAATTTAATTATTGTAAACTGAGCTGCTATGAACATAGATTTTGCTGTGTCACTGTTATATTAATACCTATTGGTAGCTCCTTGTCCTCAAATTCAGAGTGGCCCTGGAATTTAGTTTTGACCAACAGAACAGTCTAGAAGAGATGTAGGTCCTAAGCCTCAGAGTTTCCACTGGGGCCTTTGGAATACTCCTTGGAAACCAGCAGCCCCGTGGAAGGGTTTCATTCCTGAGGCCACCATTGCTGTGACCTCCCACGTTATACGGGGGAAACCTCGTGGCTGAGCTCCCGTGGACAGCTCCAAGCAGACAGACTGCATCAGCTGCCTACAGAAGAAGGGAGGCCAGGCAGTCCTCAGCAGCCACCAACATACTCAAGTAGAGAACAGGCCAGCTGAGCCAAATTAGTCTACAAAACTATAAGAAATAAAAACAAATTGTCCTTTCAATCTTCTAAATTTGGGGGTGGTTCATATGTAGCAAAAAACTAAGCAGACAATTTTTCATTTGCCAAGAAGGAAATAGGCCCAGAGAGGAATTTATAGTAAGCTACACTGTGGAAGTACAGGGAAGCACCCAGACTCCTTGTCAAGACCTAGTAAATAGCTTATATTTTTTGTTTATGTGACTGATCTGTTTATGCTTTATTTCATGAAATCTGCTACCTCAGAGACAGACGGAATTTATTTATTCCCATTTTATAGGTGAAGAAACTAAGGTTTTTAGAGCTTTAAAATAACTAGTTCAAGCAGGGCAGACACCCTTGTAATCCCAGCAGCTCAGGAGGCTGAGGCAGGAGGATCTCAAGTTCAACCCTGGCCTCAACAACTTAGCAAGACTCTGAGCAACTTAACAAGACCCTGTCTTAAAATAATAAAATAAGGGGCTGAAGCAGTGGCTCAACGGTCACGATGCTTGCCTGGCATGTGCGAGGACATGGGTTCGAACCCCAGTACCACGTGCACAATGAAGTGTCACAGCAATGAAAACCACATGAAGAACTAAATAAAATAGATTCCCTCTTCCTGTGCCCCTCACTCTTTAAAAAAAAGAAATAGTTTTTAAAAAATAATAATAAAATAAAATGGACTGGGGATATAGCTCAACAATTAAGCACTCCTGGGTTCAATTCTAGTACCACAAAAAAAAAAAAAAAAGAAAACAGAAAGAAAGAAAGAAAGACAGACAGACAAGCTCAAAATCACATCACAAGTCAACAGTGGAGCCAGTACATCTGCACGTCTCTCCTCTCAGGAAATACTGATGGAATCCTGATATGATCAGCTGCTCATAAAAAGGCACTGAGGTCCTTAAGATTGAAAGAACCACCTGTCCCTAAAGATCCTGATTTCTAGTACTCTGACAATAGAACCATATCTCAATGACTTCCTAATAATGAAATTTTAAAAAGCACAAACACAAAGAAAGATTTCAGGGTTAATCCAACTAATTTCCTGGGTATCCAGAACATATCTGTCCAGGTCCTAGATTCTGGGAAGAAAAACATGAAAAACTCACGGTTTCTGCCTTCACAAACCCTCAAGTCCGTGGCGGGAGAGAAGCAGAGAAGAGAAAAACCCATAGCACAGTGTGAAACTTCAAATAATCAAGATCTATACGAAGGGTTTTAAGAACAGACCGGAGCAAGCCTACACAGTTTGAATATATTGATTCTCTCAATTTATTTTAACATTAACTCATAGGAAATTCTGAAATTTCTACATCGGTGCTTAAGCAAGTTATTCAGGCCGCCTAACAGAGAGGTTCAGGCAAAATTCCCAAGTTTAAGCCAAAGCTTCCGGACTCCCCGAGGAGACCTTTGCTTCAACCAAAGGTTGAAGAACTAAATAAAATAGTGAACCACTTCCCTACCCATCGGAAAAGGGCAGGCTCTGCAGCTGGACTCCCCATCTGACCAAGAGCCCAAAATGTCAAGGAGCCATTGACTCGGGAGTTTGTGCCAATTCACTGCAAATACGGTTTCTTATAGTGGTGGAGCTGGGCTCAGCCCCAGGGTGCCAGATGGTACTGAGTACTCAAGAACGAAGCCATCTGCAGAACAACTCCTTCTACGGCCGTTACAATTTGTACTGATTATAAGCCTCCGTCAGAATGCCTTTAGGATGCTTATCCACGGATAATTCTCCCACCACCAACGCCCTTTATTACAGGCCTGAGTTTAAGACCTACACTTTCAGCTACAAAAACATGGAAGAAGGATTGAATGGCTATCCCCACACCACCCACCACACAGCTCTTCACCCGCATGGCTCCGACTTTCACTTGAGATCCACAGAACAGATGTGAGACAACTCCGACCCACAAGGGAAGCCTCATTTAATCATGTGAAATGGACCCTGGTTTGGAACTATTTCTGGAGGAATACAATATCAGAAGACTTAAACTCAAATTCTATTTGGTCAACTACAAGACTTGTCTGTCTCAGACAAAAAGCTTCGTCGAGGGTGCAAGGACCCAGGTTCGAACCCCAGCACCACATACACAATGAAGTGTCAGAGCAACAAAACCCACATGAAAAACTAAATAAAATTGATTCTCTCTCTCCCTCTCTCTCACACTGTTCCTCTCTCTTTCAAAAAAAACAAAACACCCTCGACCAGGGATGGCTGATGGGTTGGATTTAGAAGCACAGGTTCAACCATGTGTCATGTCTAAACGTGGACTGCAACCAGAAAGCTCTGGACTGTTTATCCAAGCTGTAAGGACGTTCAGTACTTTAGAAGAAGATGGTCACGAGATGATGATATTCTTTTCTGAATCAATTTTGGTCCCCAAAGGTGGATACATTATTACTTCACAATGCTCAAAGCATTAAGGTACTCATAAAATGAGCTAATGACCCGTTTAAAAGCGTCCTTTATGGAAAAAAATCACTTTTCTATTCCAAGAAACTGACATTATATTGTCTTTACCATTATAATATGATAGCATCTAGGAGCTATTTACATGGAAACACTGAGTAGTCCAGAAGTTACAGGATGGCCAGCAATCTATTTGATATTGGGAGTAATATAAAGTATGAGAGTTATTTACTAGAACTTGTCCCAACACTGTCCTGGAACAGCCCAGATTCCACACTGACTTCACAGGTCTGCACTAGGTGGTGAAGTTCTGGATTCTAGTAGATGTCTTCTCAAAATGGCTCAAAGGAATCCTAAACTGATCTCAAATTTCTAGAGCAATAACCAAAGCTCTACCAACTATTTGCAAAGAGAGAGAGAGAGAGAGAGAGAGAGAGGAGAGAGAGAGGAAAGAGAGAGAGAAAGAGAAGAAAGAGAAAGAGAGAGGAAAGAAAGAAAGAAAGAGAGGATAGAGAGAGAGGAAAGAGAGAGAGAGAGAGAAAAGAAAGAGAGAGGAGAGAGAGAGAAGAGGGAGTGGTAGGGGGAGGAAGAGGAGGAGGAGACAAAAAGAAAAAGAAAAAGGTTTCCCAGAAACTTTCTATAGGACATTTGTGCGAAAGAGATTTAGGCAAGAGTAGACTGGAACCTTCTCTGGACCCTATCCCTAACCCTAATGCTCTCTGCCCTGAATCGTCACCATGAAGGTGACTTGTAGACCATCAAGGACGCCTCGTGTTTAAGAGGAGATTAACCAAAAAGAACCCATGGGGATTCACTGCTGGACACACCGTAGATGTCCTACCTTATGTCACCCTGGACTTGACCACTGTCATATACGACAGATATTACCTACGGAAAGAGTCCACTGTGGTCTCTTCTCCTTTGAATCACCAGCATGAGGCTTCTTCCAACAAAGAGATTGGATCTGCCTTACAACAGATCCCAAGGGCAACGCCTTCTAAAGTTCATAATCACAAGATTATGACTCTGTCCATAAAATTACATGTTTTTCCAAGAGGAACATGTCAAGGGCAGAAAATCCCATCCCTGGCCACTTTGGGTTGACAAGACTCACTCTGACAATTTATCACAGACAAAAAAGGCTCCAAAATGAAGAGCAATGTTCCCTGATCACTTCTGTGACACCCCTGCCCTTTTATAAACACTCAGTAGAACATAACGCCCATGGTGGCAGGGGAAGAAGCCAGGCACACGGTTCAAAGAATCATCTGTGGTGTATCAGAGATCAGAGGTGACATATTCAATGACAGTGCTGGGGAGGGTGGTGGAGAGGATATTTTATTTTTCTTGATAATTCCTCACAACTGCTTAGAGAGCATGAATGTCCTTAGCATAGAAAATTCTGCAAAAAATTCTAAAAAAAAAGAAAAATATATATATAATATGTTTAAATGAGGGAAGAGAGGATCAGTGATAATTTCAACCTTTATCTCTGAGTGTATTTCCCTTAATCGTTGAAAGAGCAACCCTACCCTTAACCGTAACCCTAAACCCAACTAACCCTAACAACCGCCCTCTTTCCTTCATGAGCCTTCCATTACTTTCTGTATGAAGACCCAATAAAACCAGCTGTTTCTTCCCAAACAGCTACATGAATAATAAAGAGGTACACTTCCTACATTCCATAAATACATTATGTTTGTTCCCAGAAGTTAAAAGATGTATTTAAAGAGATCAATACCAAAGAGGACATATATGCAGGTCTCAATTTACATGCACCCGATGCTTGAATTTCAAAGCCTTTTTTACGCAGATGGGTTCCTGTGCTGTAGCCAGTCTTTAGGTGGCAGTAATGGCTACCTGACAACCTCAAAATGAATTCAACCTGCCAGGGCCCCTTAACCAAAGGCCAAATCTCCCACCGCCCAGGCCAATTTGGGTCCATTTTATTTATGTAGAACAGCGACACCTAGTGGCAGGGAAGACAAATCACAAGAGAGAATTCTCTGGTGGCACCTCTCCCCCTCACTGGGACTAGTAGAAACTGACACCCCAAAGAGCCTCAGTGTCCCCTAGGCTGTTAACTGGCCATATTTTAAAGGCATCCAGTTAACAGCCATCTCTGCAGCTTCTCTGGAAAAACGTGAACCCAGTTCAAGTGCTCAATGGTAGAAGGGTCCATGAAGACACAGAAGGTGCTGGTAGTGTTCTAAACATGGAGCAAACAAGTCCACCAGGGCCCTTAACTAGCCAACAAAGGACACTGGAGCATTATCCAGAGACTGTGGATTTAAATGGCACGCTGAGGAAATTTTATCAGTAACAGAGATATGGAAGAACAAGCTGTAAACAGAAACTGCAGGCACAGGCTGGTTGGTTTCTGCCATTAGACTGCGAGCTTCTTAAGAGCTGAAACTATTATCTTTCCCTTTTGTTAGAAGCAGCTGCATACATGTCTGACAAATGGCAGGTACACAGTCAATGTTGAATGAAAGACAGGGAGAGCAATAAAAGGGAATGAATCAGGTCAGATAAGTACTTCTGGGAAGTCGTCGGGAGATAAGAAGCCTCCCCCAGAGCAAAGGCAACTTTCAGCAAACTCGATGTAGTTAAATAATAATAGTAATAGTAGCTGACAGCCCTGGAATACTTAGGACACCCTACGCAAGCGCTGTCCTCTCTTAGTGTTCCTATTTAGCGTCTGAGAAACCAAAGCACTTACCCAGCTAGGGGACAGCAGATGGGATTCTAACCAGAGCAACCTGACTCCAGGGTCCCTGCTCCTTCCCACGGGCCGGCTGCCTCTCCCGCATAAAAGTGGGTGATTTCCAAAAGAAGCACTAAATTCACAGCTGAACTTGCTTAAAGAGGGAAATCAGGGGATCCTCTGAAAACATGACACTCACAGGACGCCCTTAGCCAGTACCCTTGTCCTGACTGGGGCTTAGGTGCCCCTCCAGATAGTGGGGTTCCATACTGAGTCCTGCCCTAAAAACAATCGGTATTTATGATCGGTGTATTCAATACAAGAAAGCTCTCTCCCATCCACTGTTTTTCTCCCAGGTCTTTTTTTTTTTCTAGATACACCAATTTTATATTTTATTAATTATTGTTTTAATCATACATATTTGTGGGGTACAGGGTGATAATGCAATACATGGATACAATTCGCAATGACCAAGTCAGCATGGTTAGCACACTCTACTTCATTAATATGCACAATTATTGCATAATAAAAATTTAAACATACATATATTTAAGGAGATGGAAATGCCAACTACTCCCAGATCATTTTAAGAAGATCCTATCACTTCTTGAGAGTTTCTGGGAAACGTCTGGAAAGTGGACCTCATAATTCTTTTCCCACCTATTCCTTATTCAGCAAAAACCATTCCCCCTCCTGAGGTCACATGCAACCCTGCTTTGCCCACCGAGGGCCTTGATCATTCAGCATGACAGGAAAACAGAATATAGGCATATGTCACACTCAGGGTCTGCATGTGTCTCAACTGAACACAAATAAGTTGGGTGATATCCAAGGACTTTTTGGACCCAACAATTCTCTATAGAGGAAATACCTGGCTGACCCTAGTCCCCAGAATAATGTCAATTATTACACCAGAGAAGGCAAGGTAGTGTCACCTCAGCTGCCTCTGGAACCATCCACGAACTGCAGATTGGAAAAGCAACCATAATTAATATCAACCCCTGCTCACTGGAGAAGATTCAGAAGCAAGAGAGGGTCCCCAAGAGAGGAGATGAGCATAAAACCACAAATCAGCTCCTCCTTAAATGTCGTTCTTATTAATTTTCCTCCAGTGTTACAGATGAACAATAGCTGCTACACACATCCGGGGTGCACCTGCAGACCACATCAGTAGTCTCGAAGTCACCTTAACTATAAACTGCATAGACTTCCTCTAATCTGAGCTCTTACTACTTGGGGTTTTCCATTCCTCCTATTCTTTATTCAAGAATTATGCAAGGTTATATTCTGGGTCAATTGTAATTTAGCATTGATAGTCCATGGCGCCTCTGGGACCAGATTACCTCTTGCGTGATATTGTTTTGCATTTCTATGCTGACAAACACACCATTTCAACTGTCACTAAGCAGCCAATTCAAGCTCTACTGTTATTTTAGCTCCATATTGTCAAACAGGTGGATTTATAAATGCATTACCTGAAGGAAAGGCTCCCCCAAATAGCACAAATGGAGACTTTATTTATTTATAATTATTTGTTAGATTTGTACAAATGTTCCCATTGCTAGAAAGCCTCCAGCAAAATACAAATTAAAACACTTTTGAATGTAGTAAAAACAGCAGTGGCATCATCTTAATTACCCATCGGGGACGCCAGGCAGTGGAGACGTATTTATTTCTTTCTTTCCATGTATAATGTGGCTGCCTGCGTAGGGAAATGAACTTCCTGTCTGCGTGTCTGTGTCTGGGGCTGCCTAGCCACTAATCCATCTTCACATGATTCAGGCAGCCGAGAGCACACGATGACAGAGGGCACGGAAGAAATGCATGCCATTACATTTTTGACTCCTCGGCACCCGTTGACCTCTCACTGATAACACCTTGATTGGAGGGGGAGTGGATTATTCTCTACCATTTTATAAACTCCATAGGACAGCAATCCCGATTGACTCCCAGACCAGAAGAGAACAACTCTTCCCTCTTCTGATCTGGACACGGCCGTGGCTTTTGCTGCCCAGTATTCCATCCAAATCTCTTTGGTTTCTGTCCAGTTCTACACAAGATCTTCCTCCAATCTTCCTTTCCAATTCTCCAACCCCTTTCCATTTTTCCACTAAATTCTCTTCTCTTTAAATGAACCAGTTATCAATTTCTGCTGCTTCAATCAAAAACATCTGACTTTACAGAGAGAGGGTTGGAATAAAAATAAACCAGCAATGGGCTGGAGCAGTGGCTTGGCGGTTACAGCGCTTTCCTGGCATGTGCAAGTACACGGGTTCAAACCCCAGCACCCATGTACACAACTAAGTGTCGGAGCAACGAAAGCCATGTGAAAAACTCAATAAGAATTTATAAAAAAAAATAAAATAAACCAACAATAACACCACCCTGTGAAATAAGATAACTGTAAAGATGTTTCCAGCCTCAATCAGCCTCAGGTACATTACAGGACTACAGTGTCTTTAGTGAGAAAAGAAGGCACGGATGAGCTAATTAAAGTAAGGTATTCATGTTCACGCACATGATTCTGACGTCCGAGCCTGCCATGTGCTGGACCTGAGCAAGTTCCCTAACCTCTCTGCTCCTTGGTGTCCTCGTCCGTCAAATGGGACCCCTGTGAAGTGCACATCAGACACTTCTGTGGGTGGCACGTGGATTCCTTTCAGCACCTGTCAATCACGCACAGGAATACGCATCTTCACCCGCTGAGCGGTTCATAGGGCGAAATGCGTGAGCAACGCTTTGAACAATGCCAAGTGCAGACAAACAGGAAGCTAGGAAAAAATGGACCAGCTGCCCTGCGGCTCATGCATGGATTTGAACTGGCCCCACGATTCCTCCATGAGGGGATGCTTAATAAATAGTTGGGTGTGTTGATGTTCAAAGAAAGGGGAAGGAGGATGCTCTGGAGACTAAGAGGCATCTTTTAGGAAAACTCTTTTCAAATTAATTGATGATGATACACTTTAAACACTCAAACGCGTGGGCTGGAGCGGTGGCTCAGCGGTTTCGGTGCTTGCCTGGCAAGCACGAGGACCCGGGTTCAAACCCCAGCACCACGTACACAACTAAGTGTTGGAGCAACTAGGGCCATGTGAAAAACTAAATAAAGTTGTTTCTCTCTTTCTCTGTCTCTCTCACTGTCCCTCCCTCTTAAAAAAAAAAATTCAAACACGTACGAAGAGTAAGATAATGAAAACCAAAATACCTGTCACTCAGCAGAAGAAATGAAACCTTGCTATTGGTGACCAAACCCCTCACGCCATTTCCCTTGTTACCATTCCCTCCTCCTCCTCTGATTTCTCTGCACACGTATTCATCCATAAACAATGCAGTTATTAATAGATATAGGTGTGCATACATTTCCATGTATAAAGTTCTGCATATTTTAAAAGTGTAATAGCGGTGGTAGCACAGGACATGGATTCTTACACAACCTGCTTTTTTTCCCCTTCCAACATGTGTATCGTTGTTCAGCATGACACTCTGATACGTCGTCACAATTCATGGATGATGGGCATCAGATCACTTCGCATCCAACATCCCTGCTTCATGGTCTTTGAGCCTCAAGGCCAGACTCTGTCTGGGCTAGCAGTTCTCAAACTTGAGTCTCCTTTGGCGTTCACTGGGAAGGTCTCCTAAAATAAAGACTATTCCCTAAACTCGAGATAAACTGCCCCAATTTCCGACCCAGTGAGTCTGACGTAAGACCCACAAGGTGAATATTTAAGAGGTTTACAGGTTGGCGTGGTTTGAAGATGGTCTGACCCCTCCGAAACTCATTTCAAAATTTAACCCCCAATATAACAGCTTTGAAAAGTTTAGAGGCACATAGGGTGTTCAGAGACATTAATACCTTTCTGGAGTAACTGGGTCAAGTTTTCACTTTTTGGACTAAATTAGTTACTATTGCTTTTTATAAAGCAAGTCAACCATTCATGCTTTGTTAATTGAACACAATGAACATAACACACACACACACACACACACACACACCCCTTCTGCTTTCTACCATGAGGTTTGCACAATAGCATGCTCTTGGACTTCCCAGCCTCTAGAACCATAAACCAAAATAAACCTCTTTTCTTTATAAATTATCCTGCTTCAGATGTTTTGTTACAGCAACAAAAAACACGCTGGGCACTGACATTGCTGGTCTAGGGGCCACATTTTGAGAACCACTACTCTAGGCTATCCCTAAACGGGGAAGTGGTATGTTATAAAATATAAACACCTTAGCTTAGCTAGATGCAAACAAATCCTTCTCTAAAGCACCTGAACTAGAAATGTTAGTTGTTTCCACACTCCAGATTCTCGCCAACTCTGGAAAACCATCTTTGCCATGTCTTTCAAAGTTACCTAGCAGCCTTCCCCACCAGGAAGCAAACTTTCCATAGCTTATGAATTTCATCAGAACTAACATCAGCACACACTGAACAGTTTGCTATGAAGACATGGGGTGGGTGGCCAGTTCTCTGGGTTCTCCCACAACATCCTTAATCTGGAGAGCGGAAAAATTCAGGTCTACAAGGCAAAAACGAAAACATCTGTGAAGAGCGCATGCTTGGTGGTCCTTCTTAATTTTCTTGCATTTCAAACTTTTCTCTGTCTTCTAGTTATCCTGTGTGCATTTCCCAAAGGGAGATCAACCTGGTGGAGTCGCCTCGGTCCCTGGGGTCCACACGACTCCAGCACCAGGGCCTTGGTCATCAGGGGAGTGGTGGGAACCTCACGAGGATGTGAGGCTCTCGATCTTGCTCCACTTTCACACCAGCCTGCGCGTTGCAGGCACGGTTATCTCCAGCGCACGCTGTGATCGTAATTAATAACAACGATGATAACAACAGCTAAATCTAATGAGCGCTCTCTGTGCATGAGGCACTAGTCCCAGGTCCTTACATAGATCAACTTATTTAATCTTCACTCCAATCCACGGTGTGAGCATTATAATTCCCACCACTTAATAGATAAAGCAAAGGTTTAGAACAGGTAAACAACTCGGTCCCAGTCACACCACCAGTTCACGAAAACCAGACCTGGTTGACTCCAACATCCACATCATTATTCATTTTTTTTCTTGTGTTTTTTTTTAATTCTTTTTATTTTGCAGCTGGTCAATATCCATCACTTCACTTCTTCACATCTAAAATGAAAGCCCTACTTTATTTAGGGGGATGCAACTTCAGCGCTGTCCCTATTAATTCAGCTTAAATGAGCCCCAAGGATTCCAAGCTATTAAAGCAGAAACACATAGAGAACTATTTGAACAACATATTTTCTCCCCGAGAGGAAGCTAGCTAGGTTCAGTGGACCAAATCTCCAACTGGAAAGCTGTTAAGAAGGGCTGAAAATAAACATGAAATTTAATTTGAAAATATATTTACTGACACCCCCTGTCAATCAGATGTCAATCAGATGTGCGTGCCCAGGTCTAACCGCTATGAACATGAGGTGGCGAGAGGCTCTCTATGCCAGGCAGAATTATTGTATCACAGCCTATTTGCATTCAGAAGCCGTTGTCTCTCCTGTATCTTTTTTTTTTTTTTTTTTTGGGAAATGGGTAGGTTTTAGCTGCAAATTGTGCTACCAGACAAGATGAATGATCATCAAAATACAGTCAGCAAAATTTAAAAATATGGACAAAGGAAAGATATTAATATCCTTTCTAAGGTAATCAGTACTTTTGTTTGACAAAGAAATTGCCCACTGTTTACGGTTTATGCAAATAATGTATGTTAATGTCGAGTCTATAGCTTTGCATTTGAGGGTTTGTAGAAAATTCATGCCAATACATTTTAAAACTCTTCCTCCTATAAACACGGGGGTTTCATAAATACACAGCACCTTGTTCTTAAAAACATTTATTATAATTTTATGCAACGCAAATCACATTAGAATAAATTATTTTTTGCTAAAATGGCAAAGTCAGCAAAATTACAGGGAACTATAAAGTCCCAGCTGTTGTGTACTCTTCAATGACATCAGAATGAGCTGACACCTTCCCTGATGGCACTCACCGGGTGCTCCCAGCCGGGGACACAGCCCCGCGCTCAGCCCTGTGTTCATGGCCTCAAGTCTCACCTTTGCCACTCGATCATTTGAAAACAAATGTTCATTATTATGGATTAATAAAGAGGGCCTCTAGCTATAATTTTTTTTAAGACATGAGAATCAGCTCTGATTACTCAGGAGCAGGGCCCTGAGGGAGACTTTGTTTAAAGGGATCAATTAGCAGACCTAAGAGGCTAACAGAGTCACTGCTGCCCTAGCTACATCCTCCTCGCATTCCTGCGTCTGTGCAGTTATTCACTCCACAAATGGCTCCAAGCACCTAGCAGGTGGCAGATAGGTGTCACTCACTGGAGGTGAAGCAAAGTCCATGACAGATAAGGCCCCTGTCCTCCTTGGATTTACGCCTCCAGGCAAATAGAGACTCAGTCAGGCTGCCAGAGGGCAAGCGCAGTGATTTAGGATACTGACGAGGGACACACCTGTCATGGTTGAATGGGCGGGGAGCCCTGCGGAACAGGAAGAGGTGATACTTAAAACAAGACTTAGGGGAGATGATGGGGACACACGTGTGGAGATCAGGGGCATGGTGCTCCAGCCACAGCAAAGGAGAAGTCCTAAAAGGGGAAAGCAGACGGGAAAGATCCGGTTGGCGGAGTAGAGGGAGAAGACTGTGAGCCATGGAAGCCCCTGGGTGGAGTTCAGAGTTAGTTCCAGGTGGGTGGGAAGCCACTCTGCTGGCACAAGCAGTGACATATTCTGAGATGTCACTGTGTAGAGAATGGATTGAAAAGTAGGAAGGGGCCAGACGTGGTGGCTCACACCTGTGATCCCAGCAGCTTGGGAGGCTGAGGCAGAAGGATCGTAATTTCAAAGCCAGCCTCAACAACTTAGCAAGTCCCTAAGCAACTTGGTGAGACGCTGTCTCAAAATAAAAATAAAAAGGGTTGGGGATGTGGCTCAAAGATTCAATGCCCCTGATACCAATAAAAAAAGAAAAGGAAAAAGAAAGAAAGAGAGAGAAAGCAGAAAGGGGAGCCCCAGTGGAAGGCCATAAGTACTTAGAATAAGAGACAGAGGCAGGCTGGCCTGGGGACCCTACTGATGCAGACCAACACGGGTTACAATAAGGGAAAGCCGGAAAAGATGGAGCTCGTGGAAGGCCTGCAGACGGACAGTGAAGAGAAAAGAAAGAATCAAGACAAGCAGGTCAGTTTCTGATGCCAGTGGGTCAAAGAGTGGGGTCCCCTGGCTAAGGGGGAAACACTGGGGGAAGTCAAGGCTCCGTTTTAAGACACTGAGGACCTAGGAGTCCAGGTCAAGTTAGTCACTGGATATTCAGGGATGGAATCCGAAGGCAGGTCAGAGAGGCCAGAGGCGTGAATCTGGGGTGCTGTGGTTGGAATAGCCCCCCTGAAACTCAGGTGGAAAGTGGATCCCTGCTGCAGGATGTTAAGAGGATGGAAACTGAAACAAACCATGGTATTTGGAGGTGCAGCTTTGAGAGGTAATTAGTGTTAAAGGAGGTCCTGTGAGTGGGACCTCGGATGCTGTAGTCAGCTTTCATGTCACTGTGACCAAAAGACCTAACAAGAACAATGTAAAGGAGGAAAGGTTTATTTGGGCTCATGGCTTCAGTCCATGGTCGGCCAACTCCATAGCTCTGGGCCAGAGGTGAACAGAACATCATGGCGGAAGGGCAGAGCAGAAGAAAGTCACTCAGATCGTGACAACCAGGAAACAGGGAGCCAGCTCACACAAAGCCCAAAAGCACTCCTCTGGTTACTTCCGTCCTCCAGCCCCAACCTTACCCGCTAATCCGTATTAATGGATTAATCCACCGATGAGGCTCTCGTGAGATAATCATTTCCCCTCTGAATATGCTCGCGTAGACCCCCCGCATGAGTTCTCAGGGTCAGCTCATATCTAAACCATAACACAGGAGCAAGCAGGTTTAATCTGCCTCAACCACAGGGGCCCTGCACCGCCTTAGGACTCTGCAGAGAGCCCCTCCACCTTGGACCTCCCAGCCTCTACCACTGTGAGCTGAAGGAAACTTTATTCTTTCTACACCTACTCAGGCTGCGGTATTCCCTTACAACAAAAGACTAAGACAAAGTGATTCCTCCACTCGCAAGGAGAGGAACTGTTTACAGAAAACACAGCCCAGACAGGAGCAACCGACACTTACACTGCATGAAGCTTCAAACACGGGATCTTCCTGGAGGCAGCAGAACGTGCAGGAGCCAAGATAAAGTGAGGAAAGAAAAGTGCTATTGTGCAAGAGGGAAGGAGCACCCATCTTCCGTGCGTGCGGTTCGGTGGTTTTCAGCTAACACTTCCTGCAGCCGTTGCAAAGGGCTAACAGTGGATCGCAACTATGTCTTTCTCCCTGGGCAAAAGAAGCTCATTTAGGGTATGCTGAACCTTCCTGGCCCTTCTCTGCCCCTTTGCATACCTGTCCTAAGAGAAACGGATTGGTTCTCCCAACTGTCACATTTAAATGGCCCTTCTCAGTGGTCAATCTCATGCATCAGACCCAACAAAGGCATAGTGACGGAAAATCTAGGGCAATCATAGAGACGTATCTGGAAGCAGAGGAGTGGGGCAGATGGGGGAGGGGATAGCGAGGGAGAATAGAGAGGGATCTGGGGGTAAATCTGATTTAAGAATTATGCATATCATGTTGTTACTTTATATATATATATATATGTATGTATATATATACATATATATATGTATATATATACATACATATATATATATATATACTTTTTTTTAAGAGAGAGGGACAGTGAGAGAGACAGAGAAAGAGAGAAATAACTTTATGTAGTTTTTCACATGGCCTTAGTTGCTCCAACACTTAGTTGGGTACGTGGTGCTGGGGTTTGAACCCGGGTGCTCGTGCTTGCCAGGCAAGCACCGAAACTGCTGAGCCACCACTCCAGCCCCCTGTATATATATTTTTGATTGTACAATAACTAAATTTCTTAAATAAATAAGTAAATGTCCTTTCTCCTCCCGGAAGCAAGCTGCCCTCAGGATGCAGGGCTGCTCTGCTCCTTCAGGTAATGATATCTCATCACACAAATCCCCAGAAAAGAAGGGTTATCCCTGTGAAGGGTCACCTTTGCCTGGGTGTGCAACTCCATGTGATACGGGAGACCCATGTCTCTCACCAAGCCATGTTCGCCACGTAGCCTTGGTCACTAACGAAGATGACACAATGGCTCCATCTGTCACTTCTTGGTCTTTCTTCAGAACTGGAGCAAAAACAAGGGACGTTCTTTATTGCCCTTGGAAATGCCAACAGGCGCTTTCAAACACGATACATTTTCACATCACCCTTACACGGCTGTTCCTGTAATCCGCTGTAAAGATGAATTACACTGATGCGCCACATGGCTGACTGTCCAAGTTCAGGAAGTCAGAAAAGTGCAAAGCTGCTCTCAGTCTGTGTTTCCAAACCCAGATTTCAGTTTTGGGGCCAGCTCAGCTGATGGCTAGCTAGCTCTGTAGCTTATGACAGATTTCTTCACCTGTCACATGGGGGATAATGTCACAGGAGGGCGCTGGGAACATTAAAGGAGAAGATTCATGAGACAATTTGGCACGTAGTAGGCCATATTTACTCTTGAAAGAGAGCCCCACAGATTAAAAACCAGTTTGAGAACTTAAAAATTATCTAATATAAAGTAGAAATGAAAACATGCTAAATGTAGTATCTTCAATGATTTTTATTCTAAGAACTGATTTTTTGGTATTTTGCATCCAACCAATATCTTTAGTAAGTAGCTGAGTTCCACCAAAATAGAAACAAAAGGCTTGATTTTTTTGTAAGAGCCACTTACAATTAACAGTGAATTTAAAAGACAGAAGAAAAATCTTCAAAGGGATTTGGGCAGCTACAATCATTCCAGCCTGTCAGTAAAAGTTGTGGCTGCTCCTGCTCCATCTGAACGGAGCATGCATCTCAGACACCTGCAGGAGTGGGATCAGGGTACAAATGATAGCACCCTGCTTACGGCTTAAATGCAGCCCATGCAAGTTCCAAGACAGATCCAGCAGAGGGTGAGGCTACATGGCATTTTCTGGGGACCCGAGAAAGCCAGTTGGTCGACCATGCGTGTGGCTTCCTGTGTGGCTGACACACACCAGCCGGCAGCAAGTCAAAGTCTGAGATTGATAAAAGCCCCTGAGAGCCAACGGGTTTTCCAAGAATTCTCAGTCCTGGAACCTTGTCCCTGCCGGATTTTCAATTTCTGCTTCCAGCCTCTTGAGAAGTCTGCGTCTCTTTGCTACCAAGTTCCCTGGATGTGTTTGAATGCCGTAGAGTTCTGTTTCATTTCTTCCTTCGCCTCTCTTGATCTTCTGTTACTTGCAATAAAGGCATTCTAAGGAACGCAACTTGTCACCAAGGTTGGAGGTAAGACTGTGGATCCTTACGTTCTGAAAGACAGCACATTCTAGGAGGCGAGAAAGGGCAATCACGTCTATGTTTTACGAGGAGGTAAACCCACTCTTGGGAACTTCACAGCATGAGAGGTATTGAAACCCCCTGTTCTGCCTCACCTTAGTCCCAGAGCTATGCAGTCAGCCACCAATGGACTGAACCTCTGACACCATGAGCCCAAATAAAGTTCTCTACGTGGCCCTTTGTCAGACCTTTTGGTCACACAGACACAAAGCTGCTAAAAACAACAAGAGCTTAGCACACGCCTGGAAACCTGCAAACAGACAGGAATGCGTTCAAATTCCAATTGGAAGGACTTTTTGCATAAAAGGATGAAATGATGCCACTCATTTCACAGACAGCAGAGAAGAAATAAGGACAGCTCTTTTCCCAGTTAAGCACTTTAAAGTTTTTAAAAATCATTTTGAACTCTGACTTTCTGATGCAGGCCACACTTGATGGCAGATCCAGGGACTAAAGTTCAGTGTCACATGAAGGAGCCAGCATGAGTTACTTGGCACAAAGCGGGTAAGGCTGCTGGCACTGCTTGTAGTGATTTTACATGCAGAAGTTGACACTATGAAGAAAATGCTTTGTCTCTGAAAATAACGTCCAGGTTCCTCTCCACAGGAAAAGAGAGAGGCAGGGACAGCCACAGGGGGAGGGGCTGCCCTCTGCACCATGAATGTGACCAAGAACAGCCTTACAACTACCGGGTGTCACCAGCATGGAAGAAGCTCAGACCCCCAGCCATCATCAGAAGAGTCAAGGGGACCAGCAATGCCAAGGTCACTGCACAATGCCCATCCTCAGGAGCACGTGTCTCATTCGAAACTGCCTCTGAGACCGTGGTGCTGTGAGTGGTCACTGGACCCTGTGGACGGGTGGCTGCAGAACCCCTGGCCCAGACCTGACGAGCCATGCACTCCTGCAGAAGGGAGTCTGAAGTTACAAGGCCTCTGGGGGGAATCTGTGATCTCTGCGTGCATTCGTGTGCTGTCTCTCTGCAGACCAGACTCATGTCAATCAATGCACACTGGATCGGGCTGGCGTGGAATCAAGCCTCTGTGGCTTCAGACTTACCTTGAATGCCCCACGACAGGGAAGGCCCGGATGTAGTGCACAGATGAGATAAAGTGAGCGTGCAAATGGCACACGCGTGCATGCACGTCTCTTCCTGTGGTTCTTCCCACACTTTGGGGGTGCACATGCTGAAGATCCCCGCAATGGATCAGCCCTACCGCGCTTTTCAAGTCAAACACTGCTGGGTAGGAGACATGGATCCATCCAGCCAAGAGCAAAGGAATGGGGCAGTCCTGGGCCAACTCTTTCTGAGTTCCTTTCTTCTGCCTCAGTTTCTCTAACCTGCATGCAGGTTCTATAAAATGTGGAGTCCTGCATTGGACATTAGTCTACACATGTGGTAAGTTCACACCCTGGACAATTCTTTGGATTTTTTTTTTAACTGAAGGGGTATTTAACCACTGAGCTGCATCCCCAACCCTTTTTACTTATTTATTTTTTATTTTGAGACGGGGACTTGCTGAGTTGCTGAGGCCAGCCTTGAACTTGCAATCCTCCTGCCTCAGCCTCCTGAATGGCTGGGATAACAAGTGTGCGCCACTACGCCCTGCTGGAATTAACTTTTCCCAGGAAGTTGAAGCTCAATCACTTCTGTCCCTCTGTCTGAATCTGTCCCTTCTGTCCTTGGGAGCACCGTGACTGAGAACATCTCCGGATGTGAAAGAAAAACGTGGGGATGAAATAAAGAAACCAGGATTGAAGTGGACGGTCGAACACGACAGGAAGATCTTTTGCACAGTTACACGGTGATAAAATGCAGATGCACGGGAGCTTCTTTCCCTGCTTGCTTTTAACATCTAACTTCCAGTTCTCGCTCCAAGATCTTCAGAGCAACACTGGCTATACCCGTCTCATGATCCAGAACGAACATCTTTGATGGGAAGTGAGGATCCCTCTCCTTGGACAGTGAGAAAATAAATGATATATTAATTTTGAAAAAAAAAAAAAGTTTCGCTATCCTGGTAAAATTTTAGACTTGTAGAATCATGATCTATTCAGGCTGCAAAAAAATTTATATATACATAAATTGGGTAGATAAACAACAGAATTTTATTTCTCTAGGTTCTAGAGGCTGGGAGTCCAACACCAATGTGCCAGCTGATTGGGAGATTGGTCAGGTCCTCTTTCGGGTTTACAGACGGTGTCTTGTAAATCCGTTGCTACATGATGGAAGAATTCTGGTCCAGACTGACTTCCCCAGGGTGAGCATGGTGTCAGGGTGAGGGGGCTTCATGACCTCAAGTTCCAAGCCTGTGCTGAACGGTGGGTAACTCCTGTCTTCTGGACCCCACAGTCCAGCAGGGGAGACTGGATTAATCAGTGACATCACAAATATGTTCCTGTGAACCACGAGAAGTGGAACTGTATCCCCAACGATGGAGGCGCAGCTAAGAACGATGGTTCATCCCAACAACGAATTAACGAGTACAGGCAATAAAAATAAAACCACATAAATGCAGCTATTTACCTAAAATATGCCCTCAATATGTTGATAAATAAAAAGAAAAATGCTGTACAGAACAGATTGTAAAATACAATCCTATTTTTGTTGAAAGAGAAAGGGTAATGTGCATAGCTCAAGCTTTTAACAGCTGTTAAGCTTTCTTTATTCAGGACACGGTCCATGCTGGGACCTGATCCTTTAGAATGGGGAGGCCCACATCTGGTCTGCTAACTGTTCTTACAAATAACTGTTTATAGTGCTGGAGATTAAACCCAGGGTCTTACAATGCTAGGCAAGCACTCCACCGCTGACCCTCACCCCAAGACGCAAATGGTATTGTACTGGAACTCAGATGCACGCACTCACGTCCATACCGTGACTGCTTTCCAAGCAGAGGTGAGTGGCTCAGCAGACACTGTAAGTCCCTCAAAGACTAAAAAAGAAAAAAGAAAAAGGAAAAGAAAAGGTTTGCAACCTCTGCCCTGCTCTACCCAGGAACCTGGAGGTACTGATGTTCTAAAACCCCAACCCATTAACTCAGTCCTTGCAAGTGGTAGGCACTGAAATTAATCCTACCTTACAGTTTAGGAAACTGAGGCCTCAGAAAGTTAAGAGACCTGCCTTTTGGTCTCACCGCTAGGAGCTAAGAATCGCCCTGGAGCTCTGAGGTCAACACCAAGATGCATCCTCTTGCACCTTCTCATTCCCTTCTTCTTGTAGCCTTTTGGAATCGCAGAGACAATTCTGGCCTCATCTCAGCCTGAAGTCCTGTGACTCCACCATCACCCCTACACACATTTCATATTGAGCGTGCATGTGTGCATAAAATTTTACAATAAATTCCTTCCGTTTTATTTCCCCTTTAAGTTATCATAGGGTCATCATACTGAATTTTTTAACTATACATGCAGAGTGGTTATGTTATCTAGGAATTTCATTCCACGAGGTACTACAAGTGTTTCTTATAAAAAGTGACCTTGGGCCAAGTGAACATTGAGACCTATCCGCTGAGCAAGTTCATGAGGCTGGCACTGGGTGCAGGCTGGGGTGTGAGCCACAGAGGGTGAGCTGAAGGAGCTGGGCAAGGGGCAGATGCAGATGTGAAAGGCCTGGGCACAGGGGGGCTCCACCCTGAAGCTTTGCTGGCCCTTTCACGCGAGGGCCACCAACATGCTCATACGGTCACCTGTTGTTTTGCTTGTGTGTTTGAATGTGAAGTTTTCATTTCCTTTGTTTAAAGGGGGACCCAAAATAGCATATATGGGGCTCCACAAACCCGGAGCCAGTCAGACTTGCACGGAACCCGTGCTTTGGTGCGGAGCTTCTGGATGTGTTCAAGCAGCGACCCAAGCCCTCCTGCAGGAAGATCTGGGGACACATCTGCTCCCTCGCAGAGAAGGCTTCTGGTTCTCCTGTCCCCTGCCGCGAGAGCAAAACAGGCCATGCATCGTGGACCTGCCTGCTACCCAGTCCACACAGACACAGGCACACCTCCACAGTCATCGGGACCCATCCGTTGTCAGGTTCAGGCCACCAAATCCTGCAAGTCTGACCGCTCCAGCACTTCTCAGAACAAAGGAACTCTTCTGGGGTGGGACGACAGACGGTCTCAATTGTCAACTTGATTGGATTCAGAGATACCCGGGGGTGCATGGATGAGGGTGTTTCTAGGAATGACTGGCATGTGGGACAGCAAACGGAGGCAGAGTCCCACCATAAACATGGGCAGCAGCCTGGATGGAGTGAAAAGTGGGAGGAGGAGGTCGAGGTAGAAGCCAGCTCAGGTCTTCTTCAGTGGCTGCTTCAATGGCCGCTGCCACGGCCAGAGGACATCGCACTTCATTTCTTTGATTTTTCCAAAGCAGACTCTGATCAGCAACTTTTTGGTCCTAAACTGGGGCTCCATCATTGGCGCCCCTTGTCCAACTTCATAGACTGAGCAGTTACTGGTTCCTCCAGCCTACAGATGGCCTTTGGGGGACATTCCAGCTTCTAGTCATGTGGCCAATCTGATAAATCTCCTTTTTACAATCACAAATATAGATAGATGATAGACAAGATGGTAGTTGATAGGTAGGTAGATGATAGATAATAGATAAGATAATAGATGATAGATATAGATAGATGATAGGTAGATGATAGATATAGTTATATGAATGAACAAATTTCCTTTTTTAAAGTAGATGATAAATAGATAACAGATGACAGATGATAGATAATAGATGATAGATGCATAGATAGATATTGATAGACAGATGATAGATAGAGATGATAGATGATAGGTAGGTAGAGAATAGATGATAGAAGATACACAAATGATAGATGATAGATATAGATAGATAAATGAAAGATAAGGTAATAGATGATAGATATATAGACATCCTGTCGATTCCCTTCCTTCAGAGAACCCTCACTTCACAGGTGGGCATGCCAAGGCCAGTCTTGGCACCAACCCTGGAGTTCTGAATCTGGCTCCATTATATACCAGTGCTCACTGCAATGTCATTCATTCACTCTAGAACCATCCGTCGTCCCCCTGCCATATGCCAGATCTTGTGCTAAATGCCCAATAGACGGGGTAATGTGGTGGCTACCGCACGTCTGCTGGGCTCTTGCTCTGCGCACCCCGCTGTGTGAACTTGTGCGAGACGTCTGACCTGACGCCAAGCTTATTTCCACTACAAAGTGGACTTCATAGCGGCAATGATCATTTTCTATGCCCGCCTGTCTCCCAGCTCTTCCTCTTTTGGGTGATTTTCCACTGTGTTCCATAATTCTTCGCATTGATGTATAATTTTCATATAGTAAAGTAAACAGTTCTTTTCTTTATTTATCTTTGGTGCCAGGTATTGAACCCAGGGGTGTTTAACCACTGACCCACATCAGTCTGTTTTTATATTTCATTTTGAGACAGGATCTCATTAAGCTACTCAGGAGGAACCAGTAACTGCTCAGTCTATGAAGTTGGAGTCTCAGAATAACCTCCAGCCTCGCTAAGTTGCTGAGGCTGGCTTTGAACTTTCATTCCTCCTGCCTCTGCCTCCTCACTTGCTGGTGTTTCAGGCATGCACCACCACACCTGGCCAATAGAGAGTGTTTCAGTGTTGCGTTTGGTGATTTTTGACAACGGTGTATTTCTATGTTACCTTCATGGAACACGAAATATAGGACATGTCCAGCCCCTCAGAAATTCCCCTTATGTCTCTCTCCAATCAACTCCCTGCCCATTAGAACCAACTACTTCTGACTTCTATTACCACAGATGATACACATGGAACACTATCGTCTTGTGTCCCACCGGTGTTTGGAGCTACACACAGGCTGTTGCATTTATCAACTGCTGCAAACACCTCCTGTCTCCTGGTGGCTGCAGTTGCTCTAGACTGTATCAAGCTTATTAGCCGTTTACCTGTGACGGATGTCTGGGCTGTTCCCAGGTTTGGACTACTGAGAACAAAGCTGCTGTGAGAATTTGTGTAGAATTCCTTCTGTGGACACACAACTGCATTTCTCCCGGATAGATATTTAGAAGTGCAATTTCTGGGTCATTGAATAAACGGATGTATAACTTTATAAGAAAACTGACCGGGAGTTCTTCAGAGCGCTTGTACCACGTGACCGCTCCACCAGCGAGCAATGTATCATCCCAGCCAGTTGCTCCACCTTCCAACACTTGCTGTCGTATTTTCATTTTGTTTTGCGCTGTGGGTTGGTTGCTTTTTGCCATTTTAATGGATAGGGAATAGAATCTCACTGTGATTTTAATTTGCATTTCCTTGATGAGTAATGATATGAAACATCTTTTCATCCACTTACAAGCTACACGTAGACCTCTTCCAATAAGATGTTTATTCAAGCCTTCTGCCCATGCTAATGTGTTTGTGCATTTGTATTATAGATACACAGGCTTCTTGTATGCTGGACATGAACCCTTGGTCAGACAGTTGTACTGTGAGTACCATTTATCTAGTCTGAGTCAAGCCATGTATGTAACTGTACCTATCCCAGGAGATTTCAGTTATATGAATGAACAGAATTCCCTTTTTAAAAGGTCAGTTGAATTGCATCTCTAGACTCGGTGCCTTCAAAATGGGAATTCTAATTAATATATTAAGAAACCCACCTTAGGGAAAATGCGAGACTTAAATTAGATCAAATGGAATAATGGATGGGAAGTCTTTAACAAAATTCAGCACACAAAAAACTAGGTTTCTGTTGTTCTTACTGATATATACATTTATGTTTATGGTGAAAGCAGTTCTTTCAGTTATCAAGGAAATAATCTCTCTATAGGAGGGGATAAGCAAACAGAATCTGTTGCCATGGGAATGTTTAGGAAGAACTCTTGACTAAGCTTGGAAAAGTATGTCAGATAAACTTCCCGATGAAAGGCTGGAAGATTATTTAGCAACAGTGAGACCTGGAAAGGGAGACAGCAGAGGAAGTAGAGTTTCTAGGCAACAGAAAGGATACACGAAAAGTTCAATGGGATGCAAGGGTCTGTGACACTTAGGCAGGACCACGATGCATGGTGTGGACTGGGATGTGACAGATGAGGCTGTGGACGCCAGCGAAGGCACATTATGGAGCACCTTTGCCACATAGAATCCTTGTTCCTCCTCTTGTAGGCTCTGCTCCTTGAAATGTGATCCTCACGGCAGCAATTTCAACATCAGCTGAGAGTTTCGTAGAAATGATCGAGCCAAAATTTATACTTTAAAAATAACCTTATGTGATTCACATGAAAAATAAAATTTGAAAGGCACAGTTGTAGAGCCCACTGAGGCTCTTGACAGAGGGAAGACATGATCAGATTGGTAGGTTAGGAACTTCCCACTGGAGGCAACACGGAGAATTCTCACAGGTGGAGGCTAAAATTCAGTCAGTGTTAAGAGGCCACTGGGTCTCCCAGGACTTCCTAAGTTAGTGCCATTTTTAATTAAAACTCGGTAACAACTCAATTTACCTTGCAAATATCCCTACAATATGTCCCTCTAAAAGCTCCCTGGATACATTTACTAACATTACTAAACTCTACAAATAATCTCCATAGTCATAATCTTGAGAGTTATTGGACTGGTAACTACCAAGCTGCCATTTGCATGTTATTTCTGATCTTCATGACAACCTTGAAATATTGGCAACTGAAATATTGGCAACTATGACTGACATGTGACATCAGCCTCCTCTGAATCCATTTCCTACTTAGACTCACAGACTCCCACACTCAGCCAAGTGGTTGCAGAGGGACTGACATCACCACGAGCTCCACCTTCCTGGTCATGGTGATTGGTTCAGCACAGGTCATGTGACTCAGTGAAGACCAATAACAAGCCAGGGAATGCCTGGGGTAATTCTGGTAAAGAAGGTACTGTCAGCTCCACCAAGGAGCCACTTCACTCTCAGTGTAAACTGCAATGGAAAGATGTTCACCTATGGTGTCTGGAATAATGGAAGTCATTTTTGTGCTGAGGGGGGAGCCACTCTGAGGACAAATCAGGCATTGAGGGGAGAGGAAAACTACAGACACACAGAAAGACAACTAGATTTCCTGATGGCGATGGAAACTTCCAGAGTAGATCAAGGCATATCTGAAATTAGTTTCTTCTGGAACTTTCTGTCAAATCAACCAATTTTATTGCTACTTCAGCCAGCAGCTCTGTCACTTGCCCCCAACAGTTTCATAATTAATAGAACACTATTATTTTAATTTTCCAAGCTAAGAAGCTGAAAATGAAAGAGGCTAAATTATCTGTTTGGTCACAGAGCTTACATTTAAAATAAAGCTCTGTCTCACTAGAAAACCCATCCCTTTCCTACCAAGTTTTGCTCCTTTTCATACTTAAAAGCATTCAAATCAATGCTGAAAAAAAAAACATAAATGAGGAACTAAGAAAATTTAATTGAAAACTACATGGTGCATAATTTATACAACCAGGGGAAATCACAGCTTGAGAAAGTGAAATATTTTCTATCTTTCGTTTATGTACTTATTTAATTTTAACTTGCTAAGTCATTCAGGGAATATTTACTGAAAGTCTATATTATATGCAAGGCACTGTGTTAGAAATACAAAAATGAGTAAAAAAAATGATTTTACGTGTGTACTCACCAAACAGCAGAGCCTGAAAAACAGAAGCAAAACTAATAATGAAAAAAAGAGAGAGAGAGAAATAGGACCACAACCTAGTCTTGGGGTATCAACACCTTACACTCAGCAAAGTATCACAACTACTAGACAGAAAATAAGCAAAAATGTAGAATACATGAACAACACAATCAGCTCACAGGTGGTGGCTGACATATATGGGACACCCCACACCAAAACAGCTGAGTATGTTATCTTTAAAAGAACCACAGAATAGTCATCAAGATAGATCATACTCTGAGACATAAAAATAAATCTCAGCAAATTTAAAAGAATTAAAATCATATGAACTATTTTTTCTAACCACAATGGAACCAAACCAAAATCAATAAACACCAGAAAGACAACAGGAAAATCTCTAAACATTTGGAAATTAAACATCATACCTTTAAATAATTTATGGGTCCAAGAAGAAGTCTCAAAAGAAATTAAAAACACATAGCACTAAATCAAAATGAAAGTACAACTCCTCTAAACATATAAGATGCAGCTAAGGTAGTGCTCACAGGGAAATTTACAGCACTAAATTCTTGATTTCAAAAAGAGGAACCGTCTCAAATCAATCATCTAAGTTTCTACCCCAGGAGACTAGAAAAAGAAGAATAAAATATACATAAAGTAAGCAGAAGATATAATAAAAAAGCAGAAATCAATGAAATGTAAATAGGGAAAAAAGAAAAAAATCAATGAAACAAAAGGCTGGTTCTTTGGGGAAATCAATAAAGTTGATAAAATTCTGGAAACATTGACAAAAATAATAGAGAAGAAATGCAAGACACCAATATCACAAATAAAACAGGGGCTGTCACTACAGAGTCAAGTGCCATTAAAAGGATAATCAAGGAACATTATGAGTAACTTTACACTCATAAAGTCAACAACTTAGAAAATGGGCCAGTTCCTCAAATTCCACAAACTCACAAAGATTAAGAAATAAAGAAGAAAATTCAAATAGTCCTATAAACAACAAAATCTCTAGATCCAGACGGTGTCACTGGAGAATTTTACCAAACATTTCAACAAAAATAAGCAACCACTGGATATGAAAAATAGAAGATGAGGAACCATCTCTCAAAAAATTTTATGAAACCAATGTTATCCTGATGCAAAACACAAATGAAGACATAACAAAAGAAAATGCAGAGTGTTAACTCACATAACCGTAGGTACAAAACTCCTTAACACAAATCTCAGCAAATCCAACAACATATGAAAAGAATTACATACCATGACGAAGTCAGTTTTATTCTAGTCATGCAAGACTGATTTAAAAAATCAATGTAATCCACCATATCAACAAGAAAATGAAGAAAAAATGACATAACAAAACCATGTGACAAAATCCAACCTCATTCATGACAGTAACTTAGAGCAAATTAGGAATAAAAGTTAACCAAGTTTATCTCATAAAGTCATCTACCAAAAAAAAATCTATAGCCATCATCATCCTTAAAAATGAAAGACCACTTTCTCAGTAATATCAGAAATAAGGCATAGATGTCCACTCCCACTGTGCTTATTCAATACGTTAGTAGAAGTTCTAGCCATTGCAATAAGGCAAGGAAAATAAATAAAAGCTACTTGAATTAAAAAGGAAGAAATAAAACTATACCTATTTGCAAATGACATGCTTGTTGACATATTCCTAGCCTATAAAACTTCTACAAGTAATAACTATGTCTAGCAAGGTTGCAGGGTACAAGATCAACATACAAAAATCAATTGTATATCGATATACTAACAATACATATGTAGAAGTCATCATTAATGATTCAAGAGCACTTAAAATGCGCTAAAGAAAATAAAATATTTAGTCGTCACAAAAAGGCATGGGCAAGATCTACATGTAGAAAATCATAAAATGCTAATATAAGGAATCAAAGAAGAACTAAATAACTGGAGGAACACACTGCATTCAGGAACTGGAAGACCTGACACAGCAAAAATGTCATCTCCACAAATTGATTGTATTCCTATCAAAACCCACATAAGGTTTTCGTAGCAGCAGACAAACATCTTCTGAAATTTATATAATAGGCACAGCTCCTAGAATATTTAAAATAATCTTGAAATACAAAAGTTGATAGGAATCACGCATTTTAATGCTTACTATATAAGCAACAGCAATGAAGACAGTGTGGCATCAGCAGAAGCATAAACACATAAATCAATACAGCAGGAAACAGAACCTAGGAATAGACCTGCACAAATGTATCCATTTGTTTTTGGACAAAAGCTTGAGAGTAAATCAAAAGAGGTACTGTAGGGGCTGGAGCGGTGGCTCGGTGGTTACAGTGCTTGCCTGGCATGCACGAGTGCACGGGTTCGAACCCCAGCAACCCACGTGCACAACTAAGTGTCGGAGCAATGAAAGCCATGTGAAAAATTCAATAAAAATTGATTCTCTCGCTCTCTCTCACTGTCTTCTCTCTTTAAAAAAAAAAAAAAAAAAGCGGTACTGTATGATGCTGGGGCAACCGCACAATTTGCACAGGCAGTAAAATGAACACAGACTTTAATCTCAAACCTTATGGGAAACTTACAATAGATAATGAACTCACACACAGAACATGACATGATAACACCTTTAGAATAAAAGTAGTACCAATCCTCCAGGGTTTAGGGTAGAATTCTTAGATTTCACACCAATCGCATGATCCTTAAAAGAAAGTTTTGATGAACTTTATCTCACTGAAATTAAGATCTTTCGCTCTGCAATAAACCCTACGAAGAAGATAAAAAGATACGCTACAGCATAAATATTTTAAGAACACGTTTGCAAATCACATCTCAAAGAATGAATTTCTAGAATAGAAAACTCTCAAAATTTGACACTAAAATTCCAGGCTCACAAGACATGAGCACACCGAGGAGGACCTACAAATGGTGGATAGGTGGTGACGAGACATTTGGCATCTTCAGCCAGTAGGGAAAATCAAGTCGGAGCCATGGTGAGTTAGCACCACACACCAATATAAATGGCTAAAAATAAAAATAAAGACGTTTCCGAAACTGATGAGTCTGCAAGGAACCTGCATCACTGGTATCTGACTGGCGGGAACGTCAGACGGTACCACCACTGTGGCAAACAGTTTACCAGTTTCTTAGAAAACTAAACATGCAATCACTATTGGACCCAGCAATTGCACTCTTGGCTGTTGAACCCAGAGCGATGGAGACTTTGATTCCCCAAAACCCTGCACATGTATGCTCACAGCAAACTCATTCCTCATAAAGTTGGAAACAGCCCAGGAGTCTTGGAATAGATAATGAATTAGACTACACCCAAACTATGGAATACTGTTTAACAATAACAAGAAATAGGCTGGAGCGGTGGCTCGGCGATTGCGGCACTTGCCTGGCATGGGCGCGTATGCGAGTTCAAACCCCAGCACCACGTACACAACGAAGTCTCGGAGCACTGACGGCCACATGAAAAACTAAATAACATTGATTCTCTCTCCCTCTCTCTCTCTCTCTCATTGTCCGTCTCTCTTGAACGAAAGAAAGAATGAATGAATGAATGAACTTTTGATACATACAATAACTTGGGTGACTCCCCAGGAAGGAGGTCAAGTTAAAAGATTCCATGTTGGAAAGAAGAATGAAATTCTGTCCTTTACAGTCAAATGGACAGTACTGAGTAACATCGCTCAGTGAAAAGAGCCAGACCAGAAAGACAACTACCGTGTGTTCTCTATCATACATGGACGCTAAGCAAAACAGTGACGGCTAGAGATGGGGAGGGCATGAAAAACGGAGGCTGGATTTGCTCAGTGCACGCTACATACAGTGATGGAAACACCACCCTAAACCCCGCTACTGTGTTAATAAAAAATTGTGAAGCCCAGATCGAAAGGCTATGTACATCATGATTCCACTTCTATACCATTCTTTAAAAGAGAGAGAGAGAGAGAGAAGGACAATGTGAGATAGAGATACAGAGACAAAGAGGATCAATTTTTATTGAGTTTTTCACGTGGCTTTCATTGCTCCAACACATAGTTGTTTACGTGGGTGCTAGGGTTTGAACCCGTGTACTTGTGCATGCCAGGCAAGCGCTGTAACCTCTGAGCCACTGCTCCAGCCCCTCTATATCATTCTTGAAATGACAAAATTGTAGAAATGGAGAGCAGGTTAGGAGCTGCCAGGTGTCGGGGTATAGGGTAGGGATTTGGGGAGGGAAGAAGATGTGGCTATAAAGGGACAATTCAGGGATCCTTGTGGTGATGGAAACGTCTGTATCCTGGCTGTGGTGGTGGACTCAGGAGCTTACACATGCGGTGAAACTGCAGAACAGAAAAGGCACGCATGCACACGCACCCACACACACACGCCCGCCAGAGAGAACGTGAAACTGAGAACCCCTGAATAAAACCAGTGGGTTTTGTACGTGGCCATCTCCTGACTGGTATTCCACAGTAGTTCTCCAGGGTGGCATGGGGGGTGCACACCAGCTTACTACTGTATGTGAATTCATAAGTACTCCAAAATTTAAAGCTCAATTGAAAATAAATTAGAACCCCAGCAGCTCAAGAGGCTGAGGCAGGAGGATCGCAAGTTCAAAGTCAGCCTAAGCAACTTAGCATGGCCCTAAGCAACTCAGCAAGACTCTGTCTCAAAATAAAAAAATAAAATGGGCTGGGGATGTGATTCCATAGTTAAGCACCCCTGAGTTCAATCCCTGGTAACCAACCAAAAAAAAAAAAAAAATACAACACATGCTCCATAGTTTTAACAAATCTGCAGAAAGAGCAGATAGACCTGCTGTGGTCCCAAGCCCCTTCAAATCCTCCTGAGGTCATGGCGCCTTGACCTGCCAATGCCAACCTCTGTGACCTTCCTCTGCAGCTCGAAAGAATACTGATCTAACAGTGATAATGACAAGCAATTGGTGGAGTGTTGATATCAAACATGAGCCCACGCTGAGGTCATAAAGACATTACCTCCCTCCATCAGACCACAGCCTCATGTATAAAAGCAAACAGGAAACTCCAGTCCACAGCGAGGGTAAGCAACAAGGTGGAGACGCCTGGCCACGTTCAAGGATAGACCGAGAACAAAAGGCTTCTGGGAGGAAAACCTGAAGAAGGTTTCATACATGACATACGACACACTGAGAAGGATCATATTTTCAAGAAAATTTGCTCAGGAAATTTCAGACACCATCTGCTTTTCACTCTCAAGGAAATCACAGAACGCATAGACTCCGTAAAAGAAGAGGGAACAGAGAAGCAATTTGTCGAGGGAGAAAAGAGAGTGCAAACAGTTAAGGAATTCATTCAAGGAATGAAAAAGAATGATTTACAGAATTAAAACATTCAGAGGCAGCAAAGCACCGAACTGACAATACGAGAAATCTTATCACTGTTCTGAGCACAACGAATTTAAGACGCTTTTCTGGATGCAAAAGAAAAAATGGAGAAAGATAAAACTAATTAAAGAAATTGCTAGCGCAATGGTGCGGCATTTGCCTAGGGTACACATCCTGGGTTCCATCCCAACACCCGGATGAAAAAAGAAAAAGAAAGAAATTGCTTTTGTAATGGTACCTTGAGTGTTGGTGCTGGTTGTGGAAATAACACTAGAAATCCCCAAGAATTGAGAACCAATGGAATAAAGAATATATGCATGTAAATGTGTCTGCTACTAGCATTAGCACGTTGAAGGCTCTGTCTGCAACCTGTGAAGCAAATAGTATTTTATGTTAATTCTGCAGATGTGCAATCGGAAGCCTCAGTCATAACTTGCTGGATATTATCGAGCCCACAAGTCACAGGTTGAAGGCACACCCAGCAGTGTGGGAACACCTGGAAATAACTTTAGAGAGAAACGCACACAGCCCAGCTGAAGAATTACTCACAACATTTTTCTGGGAAACATAAAGACAACGGAATACATTGTTATACAAGCCATGTCCCTGGATGGGACAACTCAATACTGTATTGATTTCAAGTCCTTAAGCATTAATCTACAAATTTAAAACTATTAAATAAAATTCAAAAGTGATTTTATATGGAAGTGGACGACATGATTCTCAAATGCATCTGTACACGGAAGCAGCCAGCACAGCCCCAAGATGTTGAAAAAGAAGATAAAGAGGGAGCCGCTGCCATATTAAAGAATAAAATATAACATAAGGGAACAATAAGAAGCTGTTGCTGCGTTTGCTCACGGAAGCTCAGACACAGCAGAGGTAGGATCAATGTAACGACTAGAATACAAAGAAGGAAAATTGACCCAAATATATTAAGTATTTAGCGAGCCCTAAAATTGTTATTTCAGATATACAGGGAAAGAACAGTACATTCAAAAATAAATAAGTAAATTTGGATTAAAAAAAAGAAGAAGAAGGTTCAAACCACACCTCAGCGCTGACATCAAGATAACTTGTAAATGAATGAAAAATTGAAAATGGAAAAATGAAATTAGGAAGGTCAAGGGAAGAATATGTAGGAACATTCACATCATCCCTCCCAGCTTTATTTTTCTCTCTGGCACTCAGAGTGGCTGAATCAATCGTATGTGAATCATCGTGCCTCCTGTCTGCCTCTCAACACTAGGGTGGAGGATCCACGGGAAAGGATTCTTAACTGTTGATCCACGGTGCCTGAAAATGCTTCTAGTAAGTGGTAGCTGAGCGAAAAGGAAGGAAGGAAGGAAGGGAGGGGGGAAGGGAGGGAGGGAGGGAGGAAGGAAGGAAGGAAGGAAGGAAAGAAAGAAAGAAAGAAAGAAAAAGAAAGAAAGAAAGAAAGAAAGAAAGAAAAAATGTATGTGTTGAATAGATGAATGAACAAATGATAACATAGTAAAAGTCTTCTCTACAGCACAAAAAATAATCAAAGCGGGAAAGTAACATGAAAGAAAGATATCTACATAAAACATAAAGTGAATTAAAATTTTCTCTACATCAAAAAAGGAGACAAACAAAATTATACGGCGGATTGTAAAACTATTTACGACCTCTCTAGTAAAGGCTGAATATTTATGGTTAAATATCTAGGCTTTATAAAACAGTAAGAATGAAAAACAGACAACGAAGATGCCCAGAAGAAAAAAAAAGTCCACAGTCAATAAATATTTAAACTGCAGAGCATCATCGATATCAAAGGAATTAAAACTGAGTAGAGCGAAGGCTGGGGGTGGAGCTCTACGGGAGAGCACTTGCCTAGCATAGGGGAGGCCCTGGGTTGAATCCCAGCACCACAAAAATTTAAAAAGGAAAAAAAATAAAGAGTGAAATACAAGTCGTCCCCAGACGGCGCACACTGTGTCTTCAGCCAAGCATGTGAGTGGACAGAAACTCTTATGTCCAGTAAGCAGAAATAATTATAGTACAATCTTCCTGGTGAACAATTATCATAGCTTGGATATAAGGTGTCCCCCAAAAGCTCCTGCTAATGCAGGGCCATTCGGAGGTCCATTCTGCTTCCAGGGATTGACTGGGTGGGAACTCCACGCAGGTGGGTGCATCCTCCCCATGGCCCCTTCCCACTCCCCCCTGCTTCCCAACACCACCTTGAGCAGAATAGGTTTCCTCGTCTGGGCTCCCCCACCTTCAAGTGCTGCTTCACTAAAGCCCAGAGCACCGGAGTTGGTCATCCATGGAGTGGACCTCTGAACCTGCGAGGTAAAATAAACCTTTCCTCCTCTACAGCATTTTTGTTGGGTATTTTGGTCACAACTTCACAAAAGCAGACTAGAACCACAATGTTCCCCCAGCCACGCCATGCAAGGGCACCTGATCCCTTCCTCTGTGGATGAAGTTATCCTTGTGGTAGATTATATCGTTGTCACTACATCCTTCTTGCAGAAGGATTATTTTTTCTCCACTCCATTAACAGCAGGACTTTCTCGGGACAATAAAATAAAAATGAAGCCTCCACAAAAATATTTTTAATTAGAAGCTTTATGAGTCATTGTACATTTCTTGTGTTTGTCTGTGCTCTCTTTTTTCTGTGCCAGAAAATTCTCAGTGCTCCAGATACTGGCAATTCTATTAGCTTATGTCCAAGTAAATAAGTACTGCAGAACAATTACAGTTGACCCAAAATGGATATGAAATATGGGTGGCAAATGAAATTTTACTGCAACAAACCAGAGACTTTGGAGTAATTTGCCACTGCAGCACACCTTAGCATGAGCTGACTGGTATAATTTGTTAGTGCAGCACACCTTAGCATGAGCTGACTGGTATAATTTGTTAGTGCAGCACACCTTAGCATGAACTCACTGGTGTAATTTGTTACTGCAGCACACCTTAGCA
>PVKS010019851.1:0-37753 GCA_004027875.1 Aplodontia rufa | reverse complement strand
TCAACTTCCCCTGCTGTCTCCTAATGGCATCCCTAGAACTTACTGTCCTCGCCCAGACCTTTACTGTCCTTCATTCCTGCACGTATTGACTGTTTGTCTAAACAGCTTGTAAGCAGTTCATGCTTTGGGCTTTCCTTCAGACTTCTCTTGCGAAGATCTGTATGTACATGTGAAATTAAAACTTTGATACTCTTGCTAATTAGTCTTGAGTTCCTGGACCTAACCACAGCACCCACATGAGAACTACAGGAGGGAGGGGGATCTTTCCCCTATAGTGGTTTTATTTTCCTGCTTAGGTCTTGACTGATGCAGGTTTGTCCTGGAGTAATAATGTCCATCAAATCATGGTTTTGGTGGACTTGTAATGCCTATTTCTCCAATCCACATTCAAATTCATAACTAAAGTAAAAATGTTCATCAGTTTCAATTTCCTATATGCTAGCTTGTACAACCAGTAGTTAGCATACACTTTTAGAAAGCACTGCCCTAACAGATTAATGTCCACTTCCAGGCATGGTGGCACATGCCTGTAATCCCTGCAGCTTGGGAGACTGAGGCAAGAGGGTTGCAAGTTCAAAGCCAGCCCCAGCAACTTAACCAGGCCCTAAGCAGCTTAGTGAGACCCTGTCTCAAAAAAAAAAAAAAAAAGAGGCTGGGTATGTGGCTCAGTAGTTAAGTGCACCTGGGTTCAATCCCCAGTACCAAAACCAAAAAAGAAAGAATGAATGCCTACTGACCAGATTGCCAAATCATTTATTTTGTGCATCTCCTTAATTGTTAAACTGCTGGCCTCGAGGGGAGGGACTATCACAAGCAATATGTGAAAGCTTTCAGTAAATGTTTCATTAGTGAACGAATAGCAGTTGGGATGGTTTGGAAACCAACTAGCCCACAAAGCCTATTTACACCTCTGGGCTGTGTAAATGAATGGGACCATCCAAATGAGGAAAGCAAAGGCTATTTATTTGAAGCTTGCTGTAGCAAAGGAGTGAGCCACCTCCGCTTGTGTTTTGGCAGAACCTCAAAACCAGGCTGAGGAATGGGGACACTCAGGTGTGCCCTGACTGGAGGCTGTTAGCCTGAGGAAGGTGGAGGCAGACTAGGAATGAGGACACCTGTTTGATTTATTAGAGATGACTGGCTGTAAGTTGGTCCTAAATGGGAAGCAGGGGCAAAGATTAGGGAAGCTGTCAGTTAAATACTGGTTATTGTCCAATGTGGACAGAGTGGCTACCTGGGTTGCGTGTACATGAGGACTTGCTGTCTTGGGCGAGTTGCTGCAGGTTATGGGTCAAGACCCCACTTGTATCTATGGTCCAGCCTTTGTCCATCTGTGTTCTCAGTCTCAGTGCTCAAGTTTACTTCTGTTCATACTACAGAATGCAGTAGAGTCTTGACCCATAACACGGCAAGAAATAACTGCAACACCAGCTTCCAAATGCTTCCATTGCAGGTGTTTGGGGCATCACACCTCACTTATTTTCATTTGTATTTCTCTGACTGCTGGTGAGTTTTGAGATGCTTTTTATGCATCCCTGTGCATCCCCTCCTCTGTGAGCTGGATGATAAGGTTTGGAAGAGGGAAAAATTTTCTCTGAGTTAGCCAGGCTAAGTCAGCAATATAGAATAAAGTGCAGTGTAGATGTTCCTAGAGAAATTTTCCAGGGAAGGAAATCCTTCCAGAATGCGGGGTTGCAGGTGGGCTCCTCCTTAACAAGATAGGGGCAACACAGTAGCTGAATTTAAAAGAATCATTCCACTGATGACGGCCACCATCCCTTGATTCTGAGAAAACTGGCATCTGGATTTTCAGAAATCATAATCCAAAATGGTCAAAAGCGCGTCTGAGCTTGCGCTTGTCGCCAACAGCGTGAGCAGCAGAAGCAGGAATCATGCAGGAAACCAGGGGATCGGATTTCTCAGGTGAAAGAAAGTGAGGTTGGAAGCTTGCAGCCTCAGGGAGGCAGACACCCACCGGAGGTGCTAAGCCCAGGGACACAGGACTTGAAAACCCCTCCAGCACCCGTGGGTTGGCAGCCCGTTATTTTCAGACCAGCAGTTCGATATTTTCAATGTTTATACCTGGGAGCAATGGAGGAAAGCTAACAGGCCTGAAGCCTCCCCGAACTTACTTCTCATAGATAAAGAGATTACATAAACCAAGAGAGTCACAAAATAAATGCCGGCAATTTCAGCTATGGAGGAAGGTAATAATTATGAAGCTAAGAAGAGTGCTCTCTTGAATATGAATTATGCATGTTGGAGACTTATTGCTTTTAATACTTAAAATGTTAGAATTAGTACTGTCTTATTCCAAACAATCTTATTCCAAAAATTTTAATGTGGATTAAATCAACTCAGCATAAAAATTTGAATATACACTAACTCACTCTTCATTTCATTGATGAATAAATATTTTCATTCTTGAAAAGAGAAGGAAGAGGAAGAAAAGAATTTTTTATTGAATTTGAGAAAGGAGGCCAGGGAACAGATTGGCTTCAAGTTGAAGACTTTAGCAATGTCAGGACCTATGTAAAATGTTAGGACCAAATCTTTACCTGAAGTCTTTTCTTTTGCAGATCTGCCAACTAACTAGAAGAATTGTTGCTCGTTTTAGGCAGTTTTAGGTATAATTTACATTCAATAAGATGCACTCTTTTTTCTTCTTTCTTTTTGAGCAGGGATCTCACTGTGTTGTCTGGGCTGGACTTGAACTGGTAGGCTCAAGAATCCTCCTGCCTCAGTCTCCCGAGTGGCTGCTACCTAGGAGCATAGGCATACACCACAATACCTGGCCCATAAAGCACCCGTTTTCAGTCTGCTGTGCCCTATTTAAATATCTGATCTACAGATCATAAGAAACAGCTTTTTCTGAAGCTGTAGAAGAGCGCTTACCTGGGTACAGGTCAATGGAAGTGCTTGAGACTTAACTTCTCAAAACAGACCTCAGCCCATGTTGAGCACAGCTGGTGTCAAAACGCCCATCGCCACACAGATGGGACACTTCTGAGTTGTGTTTAAATTCATTTTGTAGAATTTCCAGGGACTGAGCTGCAACTATCCTCAGTACTGACCTGATTAATAAGGCAGCTTATTGGCTGCTTTTCCTTCTCGCTCCGTCCAAGTTTGTTCTGCACTTCCAAAATAAACTGCTGGTCCTTGAACCCTCATCTGAGGGTCTGCTTTGAAGGGATGCAAATTAGAAAAGCAACTCTGAACCAGACATTTGAGCAACTGTTATTGATAATTTAAGGATACACAGGCAGATACAGATCAATAGGCAGATGAATGTGGGAATGGATAGATGGTGGATACAGAATGGATGGATGGATGGATGGATGAGGATTGGATGGATGGCTCAATGATGGTTGGGTAGGAGATCTATGAATGATTACTGAATAGATAGATGAATGGATGAGGGTTGGATGGGTGGATGGTGGTGGATGGACAGTAGATATGAATGATCATTGGATAGATGAATGGGTGATTAGATGGGTAGATGAAGATTGGATGGATGGGTGGATGGTGGATGGATAATGGATATATGGATGATTATTGGATGGATGGAGGATGATCAATACATGAAATCAAGAAAATAATCATAAAGGAGAAGCATCACAGGCACTTTTATCTGGAAAGTTCGTATTGATTAAATTCATGTTTTTTTGACAAATGAATGTTTAAAAATTGGTTTTAATTTCTTTGAAAGATTTTTGTGGAAAATTTCAACCCTATAAAAAAGTAGACAGATTAGTATTATAAATTTCCATGTGCCATTTTCTAGTTCAAAAATCATCTGCTCATAGCCATTTGTTTTCCCATTCTCACTCCACATGTGTACCCTTTTCTATATTATTCTGAATCAAATCCCAGAAGTCATAAAATTGTATCTCAAAATGTTTTAGTACATATGTCTAAAAGATCAGGGGTCTTAAAATGGCAATCACAGTACTATTGTCACACCTAAAGTAGTTAATAATTCCTGTCACAGTTTTCTTATTGTTTAATAATGCTGTGTTTTTAAAGTTTAAATCATGGTTCCAAATAAAGTCTCTATACTGTGACTGATTAATACTTCTTTTAGGATTCATTTAATGTATAGGCCCATACTTCATCTCTTTTTTTTTTCAATGTATTTCTTGAATAATTACCTAATGTTTTTTAATTTAACCAAAAGTTGGCCAAATCTGATGCAAAGTATATTTTTGCTTCCTTTGAGTCGTGCAATTTATAGCCCAGGGTTAAGCCAGTACTTTAACATGATTTCTTATTGTCTGCAGGCTAATGCTGGGAATTTTTTTTATTTATATTGCAGAAAGCATTCTCAGAATATAAATGCTTGGAGACTGTGGAAACAGACATCAGTATATGAAAGTAAAATCAAGGACTCTAAGAAGCTGGATAAAGACAGAGAAAGAGAAAAACGGCAGTAAGTGCCAAAGTACTTTATCAACAGGGAGCTCTATCAGGTCACCTCCCTGCTTAAAATGTTCCTGTGGGTTTCCATTACACGGAGAATGAACTCACAGCTCCTTACCCTGGCCCTGTAGGACTGGATGTGCCTTGAAATCACATCCATAGTCTCCAGGCTCCTTCACTATGCCACTTCACAAGTCACCTCCCTGAGCCTCTCCTGGCACCAGGAGAGTGCCCAGCTGTTCTCTCTGCCTGGACAGTGTTGTTCCTGACTGGAACCGTGTTTGCACACTATGGAATCCCAACACATGCAGAATAATGTCTAAAAACACAGAGCCGAATCGGAAAGCAACAGACAGAATGTTCCAGCTGCCACATGGCAACTTAGCCCCAGTGGGAAGCAAGCATCAAAATGCAGGGTCCTATGGGGATCTGGACTAGATAAATTCATTAGGAGCCAGACCTTGACTTTGTGTTCAGAAACAGAACCACTCCTGAAGGTGGGGACATTTGGATGTAAAATTCTAGGTTGAAATTCTATTTCACAAACAGAAACCCAGAACTATACTCCTTCACAGCCCCTCCCGGAAAGAAGTATTGAAGAGTGGACTTAGGAACTAAAAAGAGTGCGTCAGACTAGAAACATTAGTGAGAGCAGAAAGTGGCAAATACTGGTTGAAAATCTAAAGGCACATCGACTGGAAATAGTGTAATTATTTGAGAAACATAAATATTTACTAATTGTAAGTAGTTTAATGACCTGGTTTTTAAAATAATTCTAGGAAACAAATTGCATTGGGGGGGGGGAATATTTGAGGAAAACTGATTTTGTGCCAGGGTCTTCATTTTATTCACAAGGAGACTTGAAATGCAAACTTACGTAGGTAGTATTTGAAAAATATATACATTGGGTATACATGGTAAATTTTGAGTAAACACCAAAGGAATTGAAATAAAATATGTTGCTAAAAATAGAAAGTCAATAAAATCTCATCCAATAAAGAACAGAAAAAGAGAGCTGGGGTGCAGCTCCGTGCAGAGCCCTTGACTAGTATGCACTAGCCCTGGGTTCCGTCCCCAGCACCACACACACACACACACACCAGCAAAATTCACATGGCATTGGCATAGGACAAACAATAATATCAAGAGAACAGAAGAAATCAAAGAATCCAGAGGTAGACCCTCAGCCACATGGCCAGGAATTTCTTTACAAAAACATCACAGCAGTTCCACAGGGAAAGAAAAGGAATGTCCTTTTGAGAGTGTGGACCTCTGTGGGCTGCACACATGTGGACATATTTCAAAGCTCGTGGATCCATGTGCTTGAGATGTATATTTACAATATGTAAAATTTTTAAAAATCTCTTAGAAATGTTTACTTCTGACTCCTGCTCAGCCTTTGATCTCAGCCTAAATGATACATCCTCAGAGGGAGCCCCCATAACCACTCCAGAGAGGTAAGGTTTTAGGCCTCAGCAATTTACCCATTGAACTTAGAGAAATTCTGCACTGAAGATGTAGACCTTCTGAAACTGCTATCATATGAGCACAAAGACTGGAAGTCTCAAATTCCATAGATTTCTATGGTCAAAGATTTTGGCCTTTGTCAACTGTTTTATTGAGCTATAGAGTAAGACAGAAAATTATGCAAATCATACTCTGAGATTCAATGAATTTTCACAAAGCAAGCACAACCTAGTAACCAACATCTGTATTAAAGATGGAGCATGACCACCCTTCCAGAGGCCCCCTGGAGTCTGCTTCAAGTCATGACGCACACCCCCACCCAGAGCAGCCACCGTACTGACTTTGAAAGGCACACAAGAGGCTTGCCTATTTTCAAAGCTTATATAAACGGAATTATACAGAAGTTCCTTTTTTTGGTGTCTGACTTCTTTTGTTCAAAATTACATTTGTGAGGTTCAGCTCTGTGCTGCATTATGCAGTCGTGGTTGGTCCATTTGCGTTGCTGCAGAGTACTCCATCACATGAATACAGCACTGGTCATTCACTCTACTGTTGATTGATATTAGTGTTGTTTCCAGGTTGGGATTATCTCAAGCAGGGCTGTTGTGAACATTCTAGAATGTCTTTATTCACCTGCAAGTATGCTTGTTTGTTGAGCATATGCCTGAAAGAACTACTAGCTTATAAAATGTGGATATTTTCAGCTTTCATAGATCTTTCCAATAGTTTTTTCAAAGTGGTTGTTATGAGTTCAGTTGTGTTTCTCCCCAAATTCATGTTCAAGTCCTCACCTCCAGGACCTCTGAACGTGGCTGTATTTGGAGACAGTATCTTTGAAGAGGTATCTAAGTTTAGCAGGGTCTTTAGTATGGGCTCTCATCTAACGTGTCTTAAGAAGAGAAAATGTGGATGCAGACACAGGGGTTGGGGGGAGCCCACTTGAAGCCACAGGGCTGAGACAGCCATCTCAAGCCACGGACCGGGGAATCGGGAAAAGCTTCCCTACTAATACCTTGATCTTGGGCTTCCAGCCTCCAAAACAGCGAGGAACTCGATGTCTATTGTTTACCCACCCAGCCTTGGTGAACCGGGACAAAGGAGGCTCAGACGCCTGAGAAGTGTTCAGGAAAGTAGATGTAATGAATGCTGCAGCATTTAGACCAGGAAATAACACTGCCCTCCTGGTGCCGTGGAGCAGCAGACTCAGCAATTTATGCCATCAGGAGGTTGTAGTTGATTACATATGGAGAGTACAAAGACTAGGAGCACATGCTTCTGCAAGAGCCTCACCAGCAAGAATTCCCCAAAGAGGGTGACAGAGGCTCTCACTCAAATCCCTTAGCCCTTAACCAGGTGAAACCGAAAATGTGGAGTGGAGTATCTCGGAGGCAGACTCCTACAAGGAAGGAGGGGGGTTCTTATATTTAGAGAGTTCCCCCTCATTATATATTTTCAGAGAGATTTTCTACCACACTCATACTTGTAGGTGCTTGACAACCCCAGCAAACTAATGTGGTGGCTGTATCAAATGGTCCTTTCAGCAACATGTGGCCATTCAGGTTGCTCTACACTCTCACCAACCCTGGGAACTGCCTGCTTCGTTTATCTCAGCCATACTGGTATGCAGGGAATAATATTGTGCTATGGTTTCAGTTTGCACTTCCCTGAGGACTCAGCGTGGAGCGGTTTGTCACATACCTACTGTCCAAGTAGATCCATGAAGTGCTAGGGACCCTCTTCTACCCAGCATTGTATTGCTGACTGGATTCTACAGACCCACCTTGAGCAAGGTACATTAGCCAGCAAGACTCCTCCTCTTCCCTACTCTAAGTCCACCCCACCCAGCATGCTCAGTCTCTCTCTGCTTTCTCCCCAGTGCTGCCATTTCCTCCACGTTCCCCCACCCTCCTCTCCATGGCTTCCCAACGCAAAGGCCTCTTCTTCCACTACAGATTCTTTGCCAGAGGGCACAGTGTTGAGGAGAGCCAGGCATGAGGTAATGATAGCCACTCCTACCTGCCCTGCCTTCTGGTGTTCAATGGAAGTCTGTGCTTATGGGGTTCCTGATAGGTTGCTGCTCAGAATATAAAATAATTTCTGATCCCCCCAGACCAGAAGGCCTCATCAGGGAGGTGAAACGAATGCTGGATACTGCATTTTCTTCTCTAATTGCTACTTCCTTGTTCCGCTGAGTTTGATGCTAACTCAGGCCTTGCAGGATGAATGACAGAAACAATCCCTGGAGAGCACAGAGCTCAGCAAGGCCAGCAAGCACGGTGTGACAGGTTGCACGCTTCACAGCGCATCCTGCCAAGGCTACGAGGGGCCCTCAGTCCAATCTGTGACCCCTTACCATGCCACGCGTCCTCAGAACTGTGCCTGTCTAGTAGATCACCTTTCACTACACCTACCTGAAGCTTAGTCTGGGGAAGGCAGCAAGGGACAGTGGCTTTGTCTGGATTTAGAAGCCCTTGCAACTCTCAGTGGACTGGGAGGCTGCTTGGCCTTGGCCTTGCTTTACAGGTTTCTTGGAGCAGGAATGAAACCAGTCAGCCTGAAGGCACTGATAGATTTTCAGTGAGACCCATTTTCTATTCAGTGAGCTGAACAATGTGAAATTAGCCACAGACCTTTCCCAGTAAATTCCGTCCATTCATTCAGCTTTGGTTAGAATTGCCCTCACTCCATGTTGGGCCTCTGTACCTGGCCTGTGCTCAGGTGTTTCAAAACCAATTCCAGATAAAATTGATTCTGCAGCCTGTCACTGTAGACCAGAACACAGACTCCTTCCTGTGATCCAGAGCCTATGGCCCTGGTGTGGACTCCTCCATTTGGGGCTGATTTATGATCAGGACTGAACGGAACTGCATGTCCTCCACAGGTGTCAGCCTGGGACTCCAGGAAGTCTGGGAGCACAGGCATCTGAGTGAGGCCCTTGGGCAGCCTGAAACACCCAGAAGTTATTCAGGGAAGTCTGGCATCCTTCTTACACCTCCTGAGCCAGTTGCCAAGGGCTTCATCTTCTGTTGGCTTCTTTTCACAAGCACCAATGGCAGTTGGCATGGAGGGTGGAATATATATCTAAAAGCTGGCTCTCCCTATCCTCGCCCTGGTGGGAAACAACTAAAATCAGGAGCCCCTGGTGATTAGGTAAATAGGGCTCCCTGGGTCCACAGCCTAATGGCACTGATCACACATTTTAATTAAACAGCTATTTGTTTATTTTCAACTTATTTCTCTTCCCCCATTGTACTGTCAACTCCAAGGAAAGCAGAAATGCATCCTTCATGTCCCCAGACATGCCCCCAGTGCCTGGCACCACGCCCTGCACCAGATCAGAGTTCAAGAAGCATGCACTGAGTGGGAGACGCAGCCAGTCATGCAGCAGGTGAGAGATGAAGGAGAAAACCTAACTTGGGGGTTGAAGCAGGATTCTCTCCTGCTTCAGGGCCAGGTGAGCAAAAGGGACAGCTAGGACCTGGCTTGACATCTGCCCCCTCAGATGAGATCAGAGAAGGCAGAACAGCCAAGAATCAGAGTAGAAACATTTGGGCTCCAGTTGGCGAGTGTGGGATATATGGCGTATAAAATACGTAATGAGGGCTGGAGCAGTGGCTCAGTGGTTGGAGTGCTTGGTGGGCATGCATGAGGACCCAGGTTCAAACCCCAGCACCACATGCACAACTGTCAGAGAAACAAAAGCCAGATGGAAAAATAAAGTAACTGATGCTATCTTTTCTCTTCTCTTCTCTTCTCTCTCTCTCTCTCCCCCATTCTTTTGAGAAAAAAAAAAAGAAATATGTAATGAAATTGTGACATGCGTCTTGCCTTGGAGTCTACTCTGGTATTAGAATAATTATACCAGTGACATTAGTCAGTTTTCCATCACTGTGTCAAATGCCTGATATAATCAATTTAGGCAGAGAAAAGTTGTGCTTGGGATCACAGGTTTGATGGTTGTGGTCCCTGACCAGGCCCTGTTGCTTTGGACCTGTGACAAGACAACACATCATGGCAGGAAAGTGTGGCAGAGCAAAACCACTGAAGTCAGGACCAGGAAGTAAGATAGCAAAGCAGTCCCTCTCCAGGGCACACCCCCAAGGACATAAACACCCCCAAGATCTCACAGCTCTGCAATTGCCATGGAAACCGGAACCCAGGAAACTGGTTCCAAAAAGAAACAGATAGTACCAGAGCTCCTTGTGAATGTTTGAAGTGGAACACAGCTTAGAAAGTTCAACTCGACTACACACCAGCGTGTGACTTTGGGAAAACCAGCTTTATATGCCTGTCGTCTTGCCTAACCATGGGGCTGGAAGTGCACAGACTTCCGGGGGTCATTGAAAGGAACGAATGGGTTGCAGAATTCCCGGCACAGAGGAAGTCATAAATGATAGCTTTAAAGAGAAAGAGAGAGAGACTGTAGAGATTTTTACCAGGAGAAGAAGATGTGAGCTCCTCTTTTGTTTATGAAAGAAAGAAACAAGGCCACGGGGATTTTTTAACGGGAGTATGAATGCTTCTGTGTGTCCCTGAAAAACTCCCCTGGGCCCTGCAGAGGGAGGGGCATTAAGGAATCAGCAGCCAAAGTCGCCATTTGTATCCAGGTGCTGCTGAAGTCCTGGCTGCAGATCCAGAGTCACCTTGTTTTCCTACCCTCTGACCTCAGCCTAGAAAGACACACCAAGGACCAAGGTGGCCTTCCCCTCCTCCAGACAGAGAAGGACATGACCACTGTGACTACAGCATCCATCAAGCCCCTGTCCAATGCCAGCTGCTGGCTAAAGCCTGGCATCACCGTCAGCCAACACCTAACACATCACCATTGCCCCTGCTTTCAGAATAAAAAGAAACTATTTTTTTTTTTTTTTTGGTGTTTGGTACCGGGGATTAAACCCAGGAGTGTTCAACTCCTGAGCCATATCCCCAGCCCTTTTTATTTTTTATTTTGAGGCAGGATGTCACTAAGTTGCTGAGGCTGGCTTTGAACTTGCACTCCTGCTGCCTCAGCCTCCCGAGCCACTGGGATTACAGGTGTGTGCCACCGTGCCCAGCCAAGAAACTTTATTTATATAGTTAGTTTGTTTTGGTACCAGGGACTGAACCCAGTGCAACTTATCCACTGAGTCACATCCCCAGCCCTTTTTTTTAGACAGGGTCCCACTAAGTTACTCAGGGCCTCACTAAGTTGCTGAGGCTGGCTTTGAACTTGAGAACCTTCTGCATCAGTCTGTTGGGTCACTGGGATGACAGGCATACATCTCTGGGCCTGGCTAAGAAGCAATTTTTAAAAACCATGAGATGCAGAGAATGAAGCAGATTGTTTAAGGTCACCTAGCAGTTGAACAGCAGGCCCAAGATTGAAGATCAATTCTCTGTCTCGGTTCTTATTGCTGTGGTGGCAGCTGTCTTCCCAGTGGGACTGTTGCTCCTTTAGAACTGACAGATTTAAAAGAAGGCCCAGTCATTGCCCTGCCACGCTGTTCTTTGCTACTTCTCTAGCTTGGCTCCCACAGGCAATCATCTCTCTCTGTAGGGAAGCTGAAGGGAGACTGTACCCAATGCCCTGGCCCTGGTGCCAGGAGGATGCTATGGCAGGGCCGGAAGGACCAGTCACTCTCCCTCTGGTCTTCAGCCTCAGGATGGGACCTAGCATGCATCTTCCTTGACTTTGGTTGTACAGGAATGGTCCCTCCCATAACTTTTAACACTGTGGGTTTAGGGACAGCAGATTAGCTTTCTTCCAAGTGTGGCCAAATTGCAGATAAATTTGCTTTCCTTTTTCTGTCATTTTTCTCTTACTCCAGCTGAGGATGGGTGACTGAATCCAGCCTGTTGGGACTCAAAGAGCCAAGGCTCTGGCCAGGGGCCCAGGTAACACTACAACAAGGTACCACAGACTGGGAGGCTTGAACTATAGAAACTTATTTCCCACTGTCTGGGGACTAGGAGGTCCAAGATCAGGGTGCCAGTGGATCTGCTGTCTGGTGAGGCCCCACGTCTTGTGTCGCAGCTGCCTGGCTTTCCCCCGCGTCCCCACATGGGGGAGAGGGATACCAGCTCTCAGCTCCCTTTTCTTGAAGAGCCTCCACCCTCCTCCCAAACTCGAAAGGCCCCACCTCCTGATATCATCACAGCGAAGGGCTGGATTCCAACACATGAATTTCGGGAGGACACATTCTGTCCATGAAGCTGTGTACTCCCAAACACCCACACCACGCTCACTGATCTGCCACCAATGTGACATGCTTGGAGCAATGTCAACCAGGGTTCAAAACACTTCCCAAAATCAACTCTGGGGAGTGGAGGAGGGAGAGCAGTCGTTTGCTCTTAAAGTGAGGAGAGTCTCCAGTCTACTCCAGTTCTGCACCCCTACGTAAGCTCCCCTGAAAGAGTGCTCCTTCAGTCACCCTACCCTGCTCCCCTCCAGGGAAGGTTTCTTGAGGACCTGGGGGTTATGAAGATGTTTCTCAGCAGAAATTAGAAAGGAGAGATGGGAATCCAGGTCCCTTTTGGGGCTCCATTACCACCAATGGGGCAGTCTCAATGGTGCGAGGGATGGCAAGACAGGAAGGGGACACTATTGGGATCATGGCAAGGGAGACACCTGCCTTCGCTCTCACTGGCAAGGGCTTCTCAAAGCGTGTGTCCTTGGAGTCATTCACCCTGAGGACCCATGAAGATGTGGGGCTGTGTCGGGAGTGGGGCCGCAGGGAGGGGGGTGATGATGATGTTGATACGATACTTTCAAGTAACAGAAGCTGTGTTCTGACTGTCTCTCAGCAAATTGGGGGTTATTTGAATGTGTGTGGTTCAGATGGTCAAAGCCAGGCTGGAGTCCCAGGCCTGAAAAGTTGGATTTGCAGGACCACATGTTTCTAAAGGGCCAAGAATCAGGGAGTGCAGCTGTCATTTTGGGGGACCACCAGCACCACTCTTGGTAGCTCTCAGTCACCATTCGCTGCGTGGGACGGTCGAGGGTTCATTCGTATGCTGGAGTCCGAGAGGCTGAAAATCTGGGAGAGGCAGGATAACTTCTATCCTTGGAGAAAGGGCATTGCTCCACCAGGATCTCACCCCAAATAGGAAGGTAAATGAATGCTGGGCAGCCACATTCCCCCTTCCAAAAGCAAGATCCGGCACTAAATGACAGTGGCATGCATCAACCTAGCCCTTTTATAAGTTTTCATGCCTATTTTGCTATTCATCATGGGTATTCAAGATGAAAATGGACATTTTGTTTTCATCAATGAAACTGTCTTGTCCAAACATTTACGTTTTGCTTAAAAACCATAGCAAGTCCAAAGCACAGCCTGCTTCAGTTTAGGGCATCATTATGGTTTGGATATGTGGTATCCCCAGAGGCTCCTGTGTTAGTGCAGGCAGTGAATTGATGACATTATGAGAGCTTAATGAGTGGATTAATCCATTCAATGGATTCATAATTTGAATAGTCTGGTTGGGTGGTAACTATAGGCAAATGGGGCATGGCTGGAGGAAGTCAGGCCATGGGGACATGCCTTGAAGGTTTATCTCTTATCCCTGGTTCATTCTCACACCTTCTCTCCACTTCCTGCCTACCGTAAGGTAAGCCATTTCCTCTGCCATGCCCTTCTGCCATGATGCTCTGCCTCATCTCAGGTCCAAAGCAATGCAGCCAGCCATGGACTGAACCTCCGAAGCGCGAGCCCAAAGTAAACTTGTCCTTCTTTGAGTTGTTCTTCTCGTGTATCTTAGTCACAGTGGCAAAACGTTGACTAATACTGACCTTCTCTACATGGAATTAGTGCATCTTAGACAGTCAGGGGAGAGAGAATAGGGCAGTGCCAAAGAGAGGTTATATTATATCCAGCACCGAATCATTACCTAACATCAAAAGAGGAGGAAGAACAGAGAGTGGAGCTAAATGAAAGTATCTCTGTGGTGAAATTCCCAGGGCAGTTCCTGTAGTCAGAACATCATCACAGATGGAACAACGTTGGGGGAACAGATTTAGGACATTGGGCATGAGTTTGTTGATTTTTCTGATTCCCATGGTAGGCTTGGATTCTCGCTTCAGTCATCTCCAGTTGTGCAATAGAGTAAAGAAGTTTTGTGATGATCCAGGGCAGGATATCTTATCACACTAGACACGATGTACCTATACTGTTACCCCAGCCAAGCGTGATTCTGATGATTTAGAATTGCTTTCCACCATGGGCTCAGCAAGGATTTTGTTTCATCTTGTTTCAGAGAAACTGTGCTGCCAGACTTTGGGGATGAGACTCCAAAATAAATGTTATCAGAAAAATTGCTCCTTTAGCACAGGACTAATGAATAGTGACATCACCAACCCTCGCCTCCTTCTCTCTTCATCTTTAGTTTCATCTCTCTCTCTCTCACCTAGGACATTGAGATATTGCCCATTTTCTAAGTTAAGCACTATCTTATTCCTCATTCTTCACCAAATTTTCCCTGAAGTGTGTGTTCATCAGATCTTAATTCTGTTACAAAAGAACCCTACTTGAAATGGTTTAACAACTTAGAACTCTAAAGGGAAGACCTGCAGGCATGGCAAGGAGCTCCAAATACATCACCAAACCTTGCTTTTCCTTCATCATGGGGCTTGTTCTCCTTTGTCCTGGTTTCATTCTCTACTCGACGCTCCTCTTGGTAAGGTTTAGAGGACTTGGTTAAACATGAACAATACAACTCAAAAGGTGAAAAGGGCATTCTTTCTTTCCAGTTCCCATTACTGATCCTCCTACAAAAATTCTTTGATTGGGGCTAGAGCAGTGGTTAGGCGGTTACCGCGCTTGCCTGTCATGCACTAGTACGCGAGTTCAAACCCCAGCACCACATACGCAACGAAGTGTCCGAGGAATGAAAATCTGAAAGTCACTTGAAAACCTAAATAAAAATTGCTTCTCGCTCTCTCTCCCCTTCTTAAAAAAAAAAATTCTTTAATTGGTCCTTCTTTGGTCTCATACCCATTCCTGAACCAGTCACAGGAGCCGGGGGCTTAGACTGACAGGCCATCATGGGTCAAATGCCCATCCTAATGATAGGAGGTAGGGTCCTCTGAAAGACAGTGTCACTAAAATCTCAGAAAGAAGGAATGCAGGGCAGACAAAAGAATAAGTAACATCACACTGCAGGTGTTGAGATCCTTCTATCCACATCTTCAAAGTAGTTCTCAATCTCTCTTCCTTCCTTTTACTTCCTGTGTCTTTATGTATAATTCCATATTGGGCATTGCACTAGAACTCAGAAGCAGCCATTGTTGGGGTTTAGACGTGAGGCATCCCTCAAAAGCTAATGTGTGAGATAATGCAAGAAGGGTTAGCGGTAAAGTGCTTGGGCTGTGAGAGCCTTAATCTGAGCAATGCATTAATGCACTTGAATGGATTAACTGTGTGGTAGGGCGTGGCTGGAGGACGTGGGTCATTGGGGGCATGCCTCTGGGGTTTATATTTTGTCCCTGATGAGCAGAGCTCTCTCTGCTTCCTGATTGGCATGTCCCGCGCTGCTTTCTTCCGCCACACCTTTCCATCATGATGCTCAGGCCCAGAGCAATGCAGTCGGCCATCTATGACCTGAGACCTCTGAAACCATGAGACAGAAACAAGTTTCTCATCCCCTGTGTTGTTCCGGATGGTTCCTTCCGTCACAGTGGTGAAAAGCTGACCAAAACCCTCATCAACTCCTGCCATAGCCACCTATGATCCCAGAGATCTGGAGGGAGATAGTGGCCTGAAAGACAAATCGGTGGAGAATCGCTCTATCTTGAGCCAGGCTAGAGCAAGAATCCAGAGATTCTAAAGCCATGACGGAGAATTATGTGTGAGCTGGTCTGGGAACATTCACTGGCAGTGTAGTTTGTATCTAAAATGCCCCCCAAAGGTCTCCGTGTTAAAGGCTGGGACCCAGTTTGGAGGTATTGGGAAGTGATGGGATATTGAAGTGGTGGCATCTAATGGGAGACCTGTAGATTATTGGGTGTGTGCCCTCAAAGGGGATGGTGGGACCCTGGTCTCTTCTTCCTCTCTTTCACTTCTCTGCCGTCAGGTGAGAGTTTGCTCTGACACGTTCCACCACGATCTGTTGCCTGAAAGCAAACGTCCCCTTAATGCGGATTAGAACTCCCCACACTGTGAGCCAAAATAACCCTTTTCTCTTCATAAGCTGACTGCCTCCGGCGTATGCTGCAGTGACAGGAGTTCCATTGACATATTGTTGGGTAGGAAGTGCATCCATCCTACCGGTGCTCCAGGCATGGAATCCCAGAACTGAATGAATGCTCAGAACTGAAGCATCGGGATGACTTTCCAGAACACTCTTCATCTCCAGTATAATGGAACTGATGAAATGCAATGCTCCGTTCCAGCAAGATAATGAAGCTTATTTGTACACCTTTTATCAGCTGCCTATAGTGAAATACATCATATTTTCAATGTGTGCTTTTCCTAATTCCTCCCTCCCATCCTGAGTCATAAGAGCAGCCCAATTCCCTGCCAACAGTGTTAGGAAAACACAGGAAAGGAAGAGACAAAGAGGAGCAGGGTTCAAAAGAAAGACACCCCGCATCCAGCCCTTGACCAGGACAGCAGAGCCGGAGGTGGGGAAATCATTTTCACCAGGAACCCTGTGGTTATGTCACCATTTTATCTTGCCTTCCTCCAAGACTGTGACAGTGGTGGATGTACTGGGGGATCCCCTCTGCCTTTGGGTGTTACTAGTTTCTCACAGTAAAACCAAGGACCACCATACCAGTACCCTGATTCTTAATTCCAAGTTCTCTTCCCCCATTGTCTTTAGGAATCAGCAACTTTTCCAGACTTTTCCACTCCCACTCAAAGTCAAGGGAGTCCTGATGGGTGCTATGGTCTGAATGTGTTCCCCCAAAACTCCTACGTTGAAATCCTCAATGTGATAGCATTAAGAGGCAGGGCCCTTGGCAGATGGTCAGGTCATGAGAAAGCAGTCCTGAATGGCATTGGCACTTTCTCACAGAGGCCTGACAGAGCTTAAACATCCCTTGCTATGCAAGACACAAAGAAGGTTCCATCTATGAGGAATGGAGCTCATACACACCAAATCTTCCTGCACCTCGATCTTAGGGTTCAAAGCCATTCGGGAAAATAAATTTCAATGGTTTAAGAGCCACCCAGTCTATGGCATTTCATCACAGCAGCCCAAGCAGACTGACACACTAGGGACTCGGGGAAGTCTGTCTCTGGCTGAATAGGCCACCTTGCTGTCTATTTTCCTGGGAGGAGACCCCAAGAAATGTGAGAGCTACCCTGCAGGGATGAGACATGAGCTTCTCCGACCTGGACCTCTCAGACCTGCCTGAACCTTGGCACCTCGTCCCTGTGCTGCAGAGAGTTTTCAACCTCTGGGAGGCTGCGGAAGGAGGCCCCACTCATGGCCCAGCTCTCTGGGTATCTTCTGCTGTCTCCCAAGAGCCCTTCTGCCTTCCTCTATAGCCGGATCACACACCCAGCAGGTGTTCTAAGATTGTCCTCTGTGGCTTAGATTCCTGACTCTGAATGAGGGTGTGCATTAGCTGGAGGCCTCATTGCAACACAGGCCTGCAGCCCACTCCCATGGCTTCTGAGTCAGTGGGTGTGGTAAGTAGTACAAAGGTTTAACCAAGATCACGCTCACTGATCCTCAAGCCCACAAACATACTATCCTGCAAGACAAAAGGGACTTTGCTGATGTGACTAGACTAAGCATCTTTTTTGTTCTCTAAATTAAGAATCTTGGCATAAGGACACTATCCAGGATCATCTGGTTGGGCCCAATGTAATCAGGAAAGCCCTTGCATAAGTTGGGCGGGAGGATCAGCTTTAAAAGATGAGCCAGCCTCTCTTTTCAAAGGGTCCTGGAGCAGTGGCTCAGGGGTAGAGCATTTGCCTAGCATGCACAAGGACCTGGGTTTAAACCCCAGCACCACAGACACACCTCAGTGTCAGAGAAACGAACAGTCAAGAAATCGGATGAATTAATAAATAAAATAGATTCTGTAAAAAAAGTGCAGTGATGTAAAGAGAGACCAGAGTGATACAGCCACAAGCAAAGGAATACAAGGGTCTGGAAGCCTGAAAAGGTAAGAACCAGATCCCCCCAGAACCTCCAAAGGAGACACAGCTCTGCAGAGCACATGGCTTTTTTCCCTGTGAGAGCTTTGCAGAGTTCTGTCCCTCAGAAGTGTAAGGCAGCACATTTATGTTGTTTTCAGATGCTAGCTGTCACAGCAGCCACAGGAACCTCATACCAGACTGGGCGGCTTCTGGGAATCCACATCTCTAGTAGTTCCTGGGGTGAAGAGGAAGCCACGCTTCAAGAACCACTGGCTTGGGGGCTGAGCGGTCGGTCGCTCAGTTGTTACGGCGCTTGCCTGGCATGCGCAAGTACACGGGTTCAAACCCCAGCACCCACATACACAACTAAGCATCAGAGCAACGAAAGCCATGTGAAAAAACACAGTAAAAATTGATTCTCTCTCCCTCTCTCTTACTGTCCTTCTCTCTTTAAAAACTAAAAATAACCGCTGGCTTTGGTGAAACGCAATCCTCGGTTTTCTGCTAAACTTTGGGCTGTAAGTTACACAAATCCTTTGCTCTCTCAAAAGCACCTGAATCGTGCAACCGGCAGTTTTATCCTTGAAAACTCATCACCAGAAAGTGCCTATTAAGGAAACTTGGAGGAGGCAATGTCCACCGAAGTTCTGTCTGACAAAGTCCAGGCTTGGAGATGGGCTAGGCAAAGCCAGCCCTGGAGATTGCCAAAACCATCCCTTCTAGGAATTGGCTGTGTTTTAATAATTATATGTATTGTGAATTTGCTCATACTGAAACTCTCTGATTGTTATGAGAATTCTAATGCTTAGACAACTGTTGCGGATTGTTGAGAAGGATACTTGTTATAACACATATAGAAACAATGGGAAACAAAGCTATACTGGCTTTAAAATAAAATTGGATATAGAAAGCAAAATAACTAAAACTAAGGAACAAAGAAATAATATACGTGAAACATTTACCGTTCCCATCCTGAGTGCTCACATTGTATTGAGAACTTTGAGTGAGAAATGCATGTTTACCTTTCCTGTTGTTACAGAGGATGAGCTTTAACTCCCTAGCAGTAAATAAGACATGTTTGTCTTTCCTGGCTTAGCAGAGATTGAGTTTTAACTTCTTAGTAGTAAATAAGATATGTTTACCCTTTTTGTCTTTGCAGAGGTTAGGCTTTAACTTTTTAGCCCATAGGTTAGGATGCACAGATAATTTTATAGGATCAACATTTATGGGACCTAAGATAGATAGAGAATGTTTGGTAAGGTTACAATACCTTTAAGGCTTCCCTTATCTAGTGAGGTAATGGTTTGCAGAAACATTTTAAGGAATTTAGGGAGATGGAATTTGGTGAAGTGTTTGGTCTCTGTCCTTTGTAAAAGCAGGTTTAAACAATATGGGTTTTTTTGGTGGGGAGGTCGCGAGGACATGAATTGTACTAATGGCTGATGTTTTAAGTTTACTGGGAAACTAAAAAGAGAATTGTATAATAAAGCTGATAATGAAAGGCTTGTTTGTGCACCTGTATAAAAATGTTCAACAATAAAGAACAGACGGCATTTTGCTCAAGCAGGGAACTGTGTCTGCTTGCAACTTGTCCCGGAGGTTCCAGCCGTTCCTCTGTGCCGCCGATTCCACTTTTCCTTGGGGGACCCGAGTTCAGCTGGGGCTGGCCCCCGGCAGAAACTGACACATCTTTTTTTTCCTGTTCTGCCTTGAAGAAGTGGTGGTGAGAACTGGACAGTCATGGCCAGCCATTACAATGTACTGTGTTAGTGTCCCACAAATATTTATCCTGCCATTTCACCATTAATTATTTTCTTTAGGGGAAATTTGCAGATCGCTGTCATTTAGCTCCTCATAGAAAATCTGTATGGAAAATAGAAAAAGGAGCCTCCGCGTTCTAGAAATGCCACGGAACAAAGGGAGGTCTCAGCGATCAAGGTGCCTGTGCTCCCTGGGCACCCCCTGCTCACAGTTTGCCCCTCTACCACACCCGGCTGACGTGGCCACAGCTCTGTTAGTATCTGATACTGCTGCCTGCCATCCCACAGGCTGGAGTGGACATGTACAAAGAGATTAATTTTGATTTCCTGCTGGCTAACATAGCATCTATTCATGGATCAAGGAGTGATTTTAGTGTTCAAGCCTTATTATTCAAGAAATACATTTTATAAGGCTGTGGCTGCCATGATTGTTCTGATGGATGTGGGTAATGTGAACTGAAAACATCCTGGAAAGGATTCACCTTTCCAGGTGACATTAAAGAAACCCTTGTTTCCTGGTTGAACCAAGGCTGCAAGTTAAAGAATCAACATTAGGAGTTTGGAAGAAGTTGCCCCCAGTACCGTGGATGACTTTGAGAGGTTCAAGAATTCAGAGGGAGGAGACTGGAAAGGGAAAACGGCAAGAGCGCTAAAATCAGAAGTACTGCCCAAGGAGGCAATGGAATTGCTGCCATCTCAGACCAAACTTTCTCCGGGAGGAGCTGCTTCTCAGGGATGAGAAGAAAGTGACCTCTCCAGTTGGAATCTACACCTGGTGAAGATTCTGTACAACAAAGGATTTAGAATATTGCACAAACTTAGTTGATGAAATAGAGCAGGGTTCTTTCTACAGGACCATCTTCAATTTCAAAAGAAGCTCTTCTGTGGGGAAATGCTTTCCAGCAGCACCCACACCACAGAGAAATATCATGAAAACCGAGTTAATGGAGGCAGAAGCTTCATTGTACTCTTAAGACATTGCCACTGCCACCCCCCGCCTCCAACAGTCAGCACCCAGCAACGTGGAAGCAGGACCGGAAGGACTTGCCCTAGGCTCAGGCGATCGGTAGCATTTTTTGGCAATGAAGTATTTCCTAACTAAGGCATGAACTTTTTTATGCATACTCTCTTGCACGCATCGTGAACTAAGGATGGGTAAACACAGCTTTGATCTGCGCTGGGAAACAAACCTCGCGTGACCGCCTTACTGCTGACTTCTGTCTAGTGCAGGTCTGAACCCCTTCCCAGGTACACCCTGTGGACATGACCCAGAGTGGGGCAGGTCCTCTACTCCCCAACCTTCTCAACCAGGTCCGGCTCAACCAACACACTCGAGAGCAGCGAGGAGTGGGAAATGACTTTAATGCAAGTGCACACGGTCTCGCTCTCATTCCAGGACAGTGTCGCCGGCTCCTCGGAGGCCTTGCACGACCCACGCTGCCTGGTTCCACTACCTGGGCGAGCTTAGTGCTCTGGGCAGGCACGGGTCACTCTTATACTGCACGGTCGCTAAGTAATCAAGCAAGCTGGTGGGGAAATAGGAGGCGAACATGACGCACAGGGGAGCCGGTTTCCCGGGGGCGTAAAAGGCACAGGGGCGCTTGGCAGCGACCGCGTGGTACACGTCGCGGATCACCGGGCTGAAGTCGCTGGGGGCGAGGGTATTGATGACGTTGAGGAAGTGCTTCTGCTTGAGGATGTAGTCCCGGCCGTAGTCCTCCAGCAGCTCTCGGGGCAGGTGGTCCAGCACGGCTTTCTCTTTCTTTTCCCAGGTGTCACTTGTGCCCGCGATATCTGCGACAGGAGAAGAAAGGAGGGTCAGGTGCCTGGGCCCGGCTGAGACCCGGAGCAGCAGCAGGTGAACAGGCCTCCGCTGGGAGGGACAGCAGGACGCACGGACATTTGCAAAAGCCCCTTAAAACCTGCTCTTTACAAGGGCGTTCGTTATCATTTCTCAAACCAACCAGAGGATTGCATTTTCACAGACTGAATAAGCCAGTGACCCAGCCGCCAGGCCAGGAGCAGAGCAGGGCCAGCCACAGGCCCCTTCCCCGCAGCCTCGTCCTTGCTGGGCGCCTGGCGTTGAATAGGGTAGACACCGCGCGGTCCTGGGCACAGCCGCACGCTATGTGCACGGGAAGCCCCTGCGGACGCTGCTGCCCCGGGACCCCAGCGCGCACTTTGCTGACCCCTCACGTTTAACACGGGGCCTAGCATCGTTGCCTAGCATCAATTTTGTGAATATATAATACACGTAGTTAGTACACATATGTAATTTATTAAATACAGAAGAAATGCTTACCTCTGTATTTATAAGTATATTGTTTAAAATAAATCTATATAATTTTAGCTTATAAATACATATTAGATGTAATGTTAGGGCTGGAGCAGTGCCTCAGAAGTCAAACACTTTGCGTGACATGCACGAGGACCCATGTTCAAACCCCAGCACCACAAACACAACTAAGTACCAGAGAAACAAAGGCCAGATGAGAAAATAAATAAAATTGATTCTCTCTTTGTCTCTGTCTCTCTTCCTTTCACTTTCTCTTTAAAAAAAGTAATGTTAATACCACTTAAATATGGATTTAAGTTTAATGTGTAAATTACATATGATTAAGTATAAATGTTTTTAATATAGGGCTATGGCTACTTATTATGTAAAATTAAATAATGTATATTTACTCTAAAATATAGCAGTGATGCCTGCTTGTTATGTAAAGTGAATAACAAAAGGAGGTCTATATTTTTAAATTAATCTCCTTGGAGATAATGAGCAGTTTTGAACCCTGCTGCAGTCCCTCCTTGTTCATTCATTATGCACGTAGAAGGCTTTGGTCTCCTTTTATTTTACCGAGACGGAACAGAAGCAAACAGGATCACACTCTATTTTCCAGGAACTTGCTTTTCTTGATTTTTTTTTCCAGTAGTCAATCACAGACTTTGCTCCTGGTCAGTGGTATAGATTTAAGCCATGAATGCTCACTGGCTACTGGCTACACCGTTAACTAGGAGCAAGGAAACTGCCAGACACACAGAGTGGCTGATAGGCACTTTCCTAGGGAAGGCGTTCCCAGTCTCCACCACCGCAAGTGACCCTAAAGTGAACAGACTGTGCCTTGACTTCTGCGTGGTAGAGTCTCCAAAGGGCGGCGCCTGATTGAAAGCCACATCCATTCTGCATTTTAATTGTTCATGCCTGATTGCCCTCCGGAGAGGCTGCAGCCATCCACACTCCTGCAAAGCCCAGCAAAGGGCTCAACCTCAGCTAGCTGGCTGGGCAGGCTCCTGAGTGCCAGGGCTTTGGGGAGCCTGGCTCTGGAGGAACCAATTGTGCTGTTCACGAAACCACAGCACCATACCTAAAGAAAGGGGTTCTGAGTCTTGAAAAAGGCCCTTGATTGAACAAACACCCCTCCTGCTCCCTCTCCCCAAGCTCTGCTTCCACGGGCCAGGAGAGTCTACTTCAAGAGCTTATGAGCACTCTTGTGAGTATCCTGTCTAGAGTCGCCAAAGCTCTCTTTATGGGTGACAAAGCCAACTGTCTGACACTTTTGGTACCCAAAACTCACTCATCCGCTGCTACTTTGGGGTGACACACAATGAATCTGTTAATGGGATGGATCTGTGGCCAAATCCTATCTCTACTTTACTTCAATTCTAAGGCTTCAGAAGCTCCTTAACTTCTGGGAGCTTCAGTGTTCTCGCTACACGAGGGGAGTTTGTAGATGCTTTTTCTTACCCCCACCCTCAGTTAAATATAAGCATGAAGCCTGGTTCTCCAAGCCTGAGTTCTCTGCCCTCTGCTCTCTGGCCTCTTGCCTTCAGGGAACTCATCAAATATGTTTAAACTGAGCCAGTCTGGTATGAAAGGAGGAACTAAAGTCAGGCACTGTATCTGGGGGTCTGGTTGCCACTTCCCCAGGATTATGTGGTGCCAGACACCTACCTGGGGCATAGTACCCACCCACCTCAGCACTTTCCCCAGGAGAATCGTGTCAATCAAACCTGTGCCTTATATATTTCATAAAGAACTCTAAGAGGGCAGTTCAAAGGCTCCCATAAGAAAAAAATAAATATTTAAGATAAATATTTAAGAAGTTGAAAATGCTAATTACTCTGATTTGCTCATTATTATTTACACATTATATACACATACTGCATTATCACACTGTACCCCATAAATATGTACAGTTGTTATGTGTTGATTAAAAATACAAAACACGCTCAGACATGGTGGAAGTATCGATTAGAACAACATTTTTGCATGTAGTCTTTTGTTGGACATATTTTTTACATCTTTGCTGAAATTAACAATTAATTTTTTTATGTCCCAGAAGGAAAGACTGTGCCTTGGGGTGGTGTGTCTCTGCTCATAAATTCAGGGAGGAAAAAGATAAAAACCCCCTCTCCAGAGGTCAGGGGAGAAAGAGAAAAATATCATAAAAAACTGGGGGGGATCCTATCTTAGCCAATGTGAATGGGGAATTAATAAATGTTACTCAACATATCCACTCAGACTTCTACAAGAAAATAAATTCTAAATCTAAATGAATAAAACTGATAAGAAGCCCATTGGTTATATATTGGAAGAGAGGTTTGGTTGGTACAGGGAAAATAATCAAAATGGGTCAGTGAGGAACATTTCTTAGCTGTTTCCTCACAGGACAGATAAAACTCAGCCACCAAGGAAGCGGGTGTGAGTCCTAGGAAAGCCCTGTGGGAATCAGGGGACCTGGGTTCATACCCAGCAAGGCCTCTGCTTGCTTACAGCTTTTGAGCTAACTCAGCCTCTTAGAGGACAGAAGTTGAGAAACAGCCTTACATGAAGGATCCTGGCCTTGCCTCTCGATTCCCAGATGAAGCCTCCCATCCCAACACCTCTCTGGTGGACACTGAGAACTACAGCATGCTGGGCACATGACAGCTTGCCGGCACCCAAGCACTAAGAGACTTTGTCACACTCCCACAAGCCCTGTCCTTCGGATGACAACAACTCCTCACTAAGGTGCCTTCCTGAGAAGGCTCAGTGCTGCCAGGAAAACTTCCTTATTTGCGTCAGCCAGCACACCCCCATGATGGCCTCTGGGCCTCCATTTCTGGGAGCATTTATTCAAAAGGTCTTTGCATTGCAAATATGTACCTCTCCCAACTCAGAAACATCTCCCTCAGAGGCCTGAGAGCCATTCCTTAGAAATGAAATCGCCCAGTTCAGGCTGGGGTGAGGCCTAAGCCTCCCAGCCTCTGTGGGAGTGTTGACTCCACCTTCATCCCACTGGCCATGCCCAACCCTTTGTACTTTTCCACTTGTTGAGCCTCCCTCTGCACCCGCCTCCACCTTCCCTTTCACACACCCAAATCCCATCTGCGCATGTCAGAATGGAGCCTAGCTCTTATCATTACTGAGTAAAATCCGTCTTCACCACTGGACTAATGCCTGACGGTGTTTTTCTTTGATAAACCCAAGGGATTCAACTTGTGTCCTATGTAACCAAGAGGACCTTCAGCGTTCCTTCCAGGGTGACCATCGTGGGCCTCCCTGGCTCCAGCACCTACTTGTTCGGAAGCCTCCAGGTTGGATGACAGAGACTTTCACTCCCCACTTGGAAAGCTCTTGCCTCATGATTGATGAGAACATGGACAGAGCTGCCTTCGACGAGCTGTAGGCCGACAGCCTTTGCATTGGGAACGCTCCTGAGGGAAGAATGGGAGGAAAATAAAATATGATGACTCCATTCATCCATCCAATAAGTGTCTAATCAGCACCTAACCGTAGGCCAGGCCTCAACCTAGAATTCGTGCCCCTTCATGAAGCCGCAGAAGATGGCCAACTCACTCTCTCTCCACCGTGTGAGAAGACAGTATCTGCAAGCCAGGAAGAGGGCCCCACCAAAACCCGACCTGCTGCATCTGATCTCAGACGCACAGAATCCAGACTGTGAGAAATAAATTTCCCCGGCAAACTGAGCAGAGTAATCTCAGGGATGAGGGGGAACAAGAGGGATTAGAAAGGGAGACAAGGAAGCTTCTGCAGAGGATGGACCATACGCTGCCTTGATTGTAGGGATGGTGTCATGAGTATAAGCATTTATAAACTTTCCAACCTGTGCACATTAAACATGATCGGTTTAACGTATGCCCATTGTGTCTCTACTTTTTGAACAAGAGGGCACCATTGTACTTCAAAAGCCCAGGGACGTCTCAGCAAAAGCCAGAGAGGACTTCAAGAGTATTTTATTCAGCCCAACACAATCAGGACATTTGTATAGTGTTCAGGGTGGAAGGAGGAACTCCGGTGTTCCTTGATTTTATCTTCCCATGTATCTTGGTTCTACCAGCCTTCCCATCCTCCAGAGGTTCATACCAAACCAAATAAGGATTTGTACATGCGTCTGTCTTTGTTCTCCTGAGTATGGCATTTTGCAATATGTGAACGCTGAAGAAGAAAAATGAAAAGAAAGATGGGAAGGAATCGCATGAAAATCAAAGGAAGACCAGCAGAGCAGAAGAAAGGGACCAAGGGATGGGGAGAGAAAGGGGAAATACTGGGAAATGACATTGGCCAAATTATATTGTTTTAATAACCCCACCATTATGTACAACTATGGTGCACCCGTTAAAAATATGCCGAGACAAAATGAGTTCCTGTCTACACACAGAGGGAGCATGGCTCTCAAGGTGCATTGCCAGGTCCATTTTGTAAAGTCATTCTTAGTGGAGACACTGGCCACTTCCAGGCACTTGACGAAGCTGTGTCTTGAATTTGGGGGTTAGGCTCAATTGTTTGAAAGTCATACATCATAATAATAAATAATATGGGATGATAAAATTATATAGAATCATACACAAACACATGTACACACACATATACACATACAGTAAAAGTGGGGAAATATGAAAAGATCAGTGAATTGTATCAATGTCAATATGCTATAACATCATACTATGATTTGGGGCATTGGGATATGCTACGTAAATGGTGCACAAGATCTACAAAGATCTCAATAAAATTTTCAATTCTGAAAAAGAAGATAGCATAGAAGTACAGATACTAGATACTGTGTTAGCAATCTTTCCATCGCTGTAAGAAAACACCTAGAAAGTCAACTTAAAGGGAGAAGCTCATTGTGGTTCACTGCTTCTGAAGTTTCAGTCCATGGTCATTTGGCTGAATCGCTATGGGACTGTGGCAAAACAGAGCATCGTGGCAGAAAGGGCACAGGGAAGCAGAGCTGCTAACCTCATGGCTTCCCGGATGCAAAGAAAGAAAACGGAAGCAGCTGAGAAGACAGAGCCTTCGGGGCGCCCTCAGCGGCCTCCGTACTCTAATAGGCTCCACCTTCTAAGCCCCCTACGGCCTCCCAATGAAGCCATCATTTCTGGATCCATCACAGACTAATCCAACTGTGAGGTCAGAGCCCTCATCAGTCCCAAAAGCCCCACCTCTGAACATTGCTGCATGGGATCCCAGCTCTCAACACATGAGCCTTTGGGGTCCATTCCAGATCCAAACTGAAGCACATACCCAGCGTAGTTCACACCAAAAGTCACCGTTGCTCTTGCATTACTGTTCATGCCTTAGTCTCCCACACGTTTCCTTTGGAGGCATGTCCAGCCTCATCTCTGTCTCTAGCAGAAGGATATCAGTCCGAGGTCCGTGCTCATTAGGAAAGGAATGCTAAGCAATCACAATACCCCATGGCCTAGAAGAAGAGGTGTCTCCAGAGAAGGGCCAGAGGAGTTCCTGGAATGAAGGTCAGACTTGACTCTGGACCAGTGGAGTCCTTGGCTCATGTGACAGAAAAGAATTTCAGCATGAATCAGAGTCATAGAAGTTTGCTTAGGAAAGTAGGCACACATTCAAAGGAGTGTGTGGGCCATCTAAGAGTGACAGATACATTGGGGGAGGGCAGTTCCCAGATCTTCTTATAAAGGAAACTTGGTGAGGAGTGGGCAAGAAGGGAAGGGTCTGACATCAGCCTGGGGATCTCAAGACGGTTGGTGGTGGTCTGCTCAATCTCAGGATCCTTCGGTGGTCTTCATTATCTAATCAACAGATAAGGCTGGAAAGTTCCCCACATTATACACTTAAAATATTGTATCTCTCTTTGCTTAATATATGTATTGGGGAATTAATTAATAGTGTACATGTAGATTTACCAGGAATTAGAGAGAGACAGGCCTGAGAGAGGCTGGCTTAGGGAGTGAGAGGCCTAGAAAAAGATGTGGAACTTCTGAAAAAAATTATTTCCTTGTCCTAGATATATACATATATCTTCTATCTTACTCCAGGTTGGGCTGGACACTGGACCCAAAGTGAGCCAGAGTCCTTTTTGGAGACTGTATGATGGAGAAGAGATAGATTTCTTATTCATTTCTGGCTCCTCAACCATATCGTCACACCATCACTGGAGGAGCACGAGTTCTTAAGGGGCTGTTTTTGCCACATCATGGAAGACAAGCAGAGGGAATTACAGGGAAGAAAACAAGGGAGGAGAGGGTTGGAGGTAAGGGAAGTTGTGATGACTCTGTCCAGAAGCCTGGTCTCAGCCAAATGGTAAGCTAGTAAGTTCTTCCACTGTTGGTTTAGGTCATTTAAAATTAAAAAAATAAAAACCCTGAGGCTTAGCTGATACAATTTAAATAGAACATCTGGCATTGAATAGGCTCTCATTATACTGGTTCCCTTTCCACGCAGATGACCAGCTGGTTTTTATTTAGGTGATTTTAGTTTATAAAATCTTTGCATCAGAAATCTAATGACTTCCATCTTCTGGTAAGAAAAAAGAAAGATATTATTGAATTGTGTGGCAATCAGAGTTTACGGGGATAAATTGAGTCTTCACCACTCCATGAGTTTACATGCAGCCCCCGGAAGGCAGGTGAGCAGAGGGCGGGGGTCAAGGCCCGGATTCTGGAGCCAACACTGCCTGTGTTCACACCCCAGCTCTGCCATTGATAGCTACGGGCTCTCAGGAAAGTGCCTTTGTGTTTATGTGACTCTGCCTTTTCATCGGTAAGTCAATAATGATGATACAAGGCTCGGAGAGTTGTGGAATTGGAATGAATTAGAATGTCAGAAAGGTACCTGGCAAATAGTGAGCCCCGTGTCAGGACATTGTCAAGCTCCCCGCAACTGTGCCTGGACAGCCCAGAGGCTCCGCGTGCTCAGGGTTTCTTAGCAGGCTAGGTCCGCTCGCTCCAGCATCTCTTGGGGCACTTCCCGCGTGGATGGTTAAGCCCCACTCAACCTGAATCGCAATCTGTGTTTGAAACCTTGAAATCCGGTCCAAATGATTCTTTTGAAGTGCTACGTTAGGGTAATGGTCCCATATATCTGAATGTGAGCTTTTGGGGTGACGTTCCTCCCTGTCGATAAAAGTGCTATGGTTTGAATGTGTCCCCCAACAAAACAGGAGCAGGAAATTTAGTTCCCAAGGCCACAGTATTGGGGGCTAGGGCCTAATGAGAGCCACTAGGCCAGGAGAGTAGAGTAAAGGGACTAACGCCATTGTCTCAGAAGGGTCCATCCTAGAAAGAGGCATTCAGCCCCTACTCCCCTCTCCCTCTTCTTCTCTCCTCCCTTTCTCTCCTTTTGCCCTTTCCTCTCCTACCAAAGAAGGCACTTGCCAGATGCCTCTGGATCTTAGACTTCCCAGCCTCTAGAACCATGCGCCGTCGGATTTCTCTTCATTATACATTACCTAGTCTCAGTATTCTGTTACATTGGCACAAAACACACTAAAACAGTACGCATGACATGAAGTATGAAGAGAGTAGATTACATCCCACCATGCCATCTAAACAAGACACTCTTCGCACCAAACATTCAAGACACAGCTGTCTACTGTATTATGTTGAACCTTGGGAGATTGGCGTTACACAACTTACCCGCCAAAATGGCCTATTGTAAGGTTCAACCCCATAGACCAAAGCTCACAGGTGCCGTTGATGGTACTGAAGGTCCCTGATGGCAGATGAAGTGACACAGGTGTGCGTCCTCAGCGCCAACAGCCGCACCTCAGGTCTGTCTGCCTTCCTGATCTCATGCATGCTGTAGGATCCTCTATTGATTTTTCATTTTAATTTCAACTGAACTGGGGTCCTATGGGATCTACTCTAGACAGAATTTCAAGCATACAATATGCTCTGATTAACTAAAGGCACAAGGTCGTATAGGAGAGCTATGGAACTTACTCACCCTGCACTACTGAACACTTTGAGGGACCTGGTGTTGGGTGAACAGAACACCCATCATTAGGGCCTGAGGGTTTGTGTCCCCCCGAATTCATAAGCGGAAACCCTCGCCCCCAATGTGGCTGTATTCAGAGATGGAGCCTCTAAGGGAGAATTACGGTTAAATGAGATCAGAAGGATGGAGGCCTAATATGATGAGATTGGTGTCCCTCTCTCTCCACCCCCTTCTTTCCCTCCTTGTACATACAGCGAGGAAAGATCAAGTGAGGACAGGGAGAGAAAGTAGCCATCTACAACTGGGAAGAGAACTCCCCTGAAACTAACCCTGCCTGCATCTTCATCTGGGGCCTCCAGCCTTCTGAACAGTGAGGACACAGGGTTCTGATGTCGAAACCGCTCAGTCTAAGGGATTCCACCTGGCAGCTCGAGCAGACAAAACCCCTATTGAACGACAGACTTTTCCGGCCCTTCCAAGACCTGGACTCCCTGTGCCACCACTAACGTCATCCCTCTCACCTTTCTGCCTCTGGGAAGCACTCAGTGAATTAGTTCCCTGGCCTGTGATCCCTGCCTGGAAAGTGAATAAATCAAGAATTCACTTCCTCGATGACATTAGTGGTGTGTTGTTAGCATCAGGATAAAAATGGCGGACCTAGGGGCAGGAGCGATGGCTCAGCAGTTGTGGCGCTTTCCTCACATGTGTGAGGACACAGGTTCAAACCCCAGCACCACCATGCACACAACTAAGTGTCAGATCAACAAGAACCACATGAAAAACTGAATAAAAAACTGATTCTGTCTTCCTCCTTCCTTCCCTCTCTCTCTCTCTCTCTCTATCTCTCATTCTGTCCCTCTCTATTAAAAAAAAATATGGCTGACCTGAAGTTACCATTTTGGAACTTATAAAAGGCTTCAGATGCTCCCTCTTTCCCCAAGAATGGGCTCAAAGCTGGTCTTTGCCCGACCCTTGGTGTGCATGAGCCACGGTTAGTATCATTCCCTGAAGCTTTACCAGCCAGAGGTCGTGATGTCATTGGAGATTTCACAGGACCTCAGAAACTCCTCAGCACCCCCATGGAGACCCCTCCTCACAACCTGAAGCTAACATACGGCCATCAAGAATCATGGACAAGAAGGGGCTTTGCAAGGCAGTGCCCTACCGACACAAAAGGGACAGACATCTGCAGCCCTTCGGCCCCACGCTGTACAGTCAGGTCGCCACAGCGCAGGGCCGTGTGGTGGGTCTGCTTCACTTGCTGAAGAACTGTCGACTGCTTCCCACAGCGGCTGTGCATTTTACATCCCCTCCAGCAGCGTAGGAGGGTTCCAATTTCTGCACACGCCCATCTATTGTTTTCTGTTTTGTTTACTATAAACATCTTAGCCACTAATTGTGGCTTCAAATTCCAGAAATTGTGATTTTAGAAGCCCTCCTGGTGACTCTTCTTCGGATGAAGCTTGAGAGTGTGGTCTGAAGATGGGGAGCACCAGCATCACTCAGAAACCAGTGATGAAATGCGAGTCTCGGGCCCGCCCAGGATGACCATGAGTCTGCACTTGGACAGGATCCCCGGGTGATTCCCTCACTCATTTGTATGTTTGAGAAGCACAGATGAAGGAGATTGCCCGAAACTGCTAACCCTTCCCAATCATCTCTTGAACAGAACAGTTAGGGTGTTATTTTTATGCCCCTTGCTGGTCTGGTATGGTGGTCTCTGATGTCCTGGAAAAGTAAGAAGAACATAGAATCTGGGGCAAAACAGATAGACCTACTTATACACCCCAACTCCAAAACTTCCCAGCTATACAAATCTGGGCTAGAAGGTTCTACTATCTGCCTCCTGCACTTGTTAGAACTACATGACTTTGGAATGGAAACACCCCACGCACCCCAGCACGACAGCATGGGGAAGTGCACTTGGCCTTGCTCTGCCCACTGCCCACTGCCCTGAGCCCTGGACGGTGTGGGGGAGGTAAGTCTCAGTCTCGGAGTCCTCAGTCGGGGAGCAGTAGGGATCTGGCTGACTGACCTGCCAAACCATTCCCTAAGAAGTCCAGGAATGACCCCACAGCCAACTCTAGGCTGAGTCAAATTAAACCGTGACCTCTACCGGATCCCTTTAACATGTGGACTTGCAAGAATCCCCGCGACTGCTTACTTTAGTGCACTCTGAAGAGCTTGAGGTAGTGGACAGTGATCGCTGAATCTCATAGAGAGGTCCATTTTACTGGGGTAGTGCCATGATTGGGTGTGGTTTGTCCCCCAGAGGTCAGTGTGCTGGGTGCTTGGTCCCCAGTGTGTGGGTGTCAAGGCGGTGGAGCCTGTGAAAGGCGATCAGGTCACGGGGCTCCACCCTCATGGCGCTATCTCGCAGGAGGGGCTGGTCCCTCCCAGTGGGGGCTGCCGTCTGGGGCCACTCTTGCATATATGCCCCTCGTGCACAGGGCCATTTCCCCGTCTGCTTCTCTGCCACGTTGTGAGGCAGCCAAAGGTGTCCCTCTCCAAACACTGGCACTGTGCCACTTGGACCATTCAGCCACCAAAACTTTAAGCTGATTCAACTCTTTTCTAAAGGACCTAGCCGGAGGTTCTGAGTTACAGCAATGGCCTGAGATGGGAGCTTTCTACACATCAGCAACCACTCAGCACTCAGCCTGTAATACATTTGAATCAACAGCTGAGACCGATTTTGCCTCCCGTGGACATGTGGCAACATCTGAAGATTTGTCACAACGGGAGTGGAAGGTGGTACTGGGGTCTCGTGGGTGAAGGACATGGATACTGCCAAACACCGCCCCCCATATACAGGACAGCCCCCCACAGAAAGAATCACTCTTTCCCCAAAATATCAAGAGTGCACAGGTTGAGAAACTGCCCCGATGCCCTGAGTGCCATGGGTGCCCTTGAAAAATGCTGCCCAGATGCCACAGCGCACCTCTACACGACGAGAAAGGAGAGGCGTGGAGAGAGGGGACCCAGCACAGTAGAGCAGAGTGAGGTTCAAGTCAGGACCATCTCAGACCCTGAGTCACCTCAGAAGTGGTTTCCCTCTACCGTTGTCACCAGGGCACGGCTCGCAGCTGCGCGCAAGTGACTACTGATATTTCCCAAGAGCAAAACCAGCCAGAGAAAGCTCTTAGGCCTCAGGAACAGGAAGATTACTCAACTGCCTTGCGGGGATTGGGGTTAAAGAGCCGTCTGTGCGTGGGAGGGAGGAGGACGGTGCTATTACAGGGGCAAAGTCCACCAGGGCGGCAGTGGCCAAAGCCGGAAGCGGGGGCTGTTGGGCTTACGCACCCCTCCCTGAGGAGCCACGCCAGGGACTTAGGGTAGACTACTTTGTTGAAGCCTCAGAACGCCTCTGTGTAGTCATCGCTCCTGTTTCCTCCACTTTATGGGGCGACAATTGGAGCTGGAAAATTGGTTCTGGGAGTGTCACCGACTGGGAGGTAGGGGGAGAACCCTGCCCTCCCGGTGCCCGGCCCAACAGAGAGGAAGCAATGGAGAACTGGCCGGAGCCCTGGGGACAGAGAGAGGCAGGGGGAGGAGGAAGGCAAGGAGGAGAAGGAGGGGAGAGTTCAGGAGAGCTGGCTTCACCCTGAGAGATCCAGAGAGGGAGGCGTCGAGGCAAATGGACTCTGCCTTGCAAACACCCCTTGTCACGGTGACCCCTGGTCCTACTGTGCACACCCATGCCTTCTCAGGAGGGCAGATCCCATGAAGTCTTTATGAGCTGAGAGTAGGTGGATGAACATGCCAGGCAAGCGAGCAGGTGGAGAAAGAGATGGACAGAGGAAAAGGAAATGCACAGTCACGACTGGAGAGCGAGGAAGGCGGGGGAGGGAGGCGGCAGGAACCAAGCCTGAAGGGCATCTGCGCTTTGTGCTGGGGACTGAGCCCTCACTCCATCTTTCTGTTCTTTCTGGAGTTGGCTTTGCCTTTGGGGGATGCAACAAAGAGCTGAGTGTTGTTTCAGCATGGTTTGAAAAACTCTCCAGAAAGTGCTAGGGAGGGGCTGGAGCGGCGGCTCAGCAGTTACGGCGCTTGCCTGGCATGCGGGAGGATGCAGGTTCAAACCCCAGCAGCCCGTACACAGAGAAGTGTTGGAGCAAAGAAAGCCACATGGCACTAGATAAAGTTGATTCTCTCTTTATCTCTCTCACTGTCTTTCTCTTTCTTAAAAAAAAAAAAGTGCTAGGGAGTCCCTTCTTGTGGTCTCTGCTAAAGTCCCTTGTTCCTCATCCATGAGGGCTAGTGACTGAATTGTGGGGCCCCACATCTTCCTAGAAAAATTCATATGTGGAACCCCCAACCCTTAGTGTCTTGGAATGTGACTGTATTTGGAAATAGGGCCTTTAGAGAGGCGATTAAGGCTAAATGGAACTCTAATAGTTCAGTAGGACTGGTACAGGAAGAAGAAGGGACACATGGGGTGCAAACACAGACAGGGACATCTGCGCCAGGACACACCGAGCAGGCGGGCATCCGCAAGCCAGCAGAAGATACCCGCTCTGCTGACACCTGACCTTGGGCTTGCACCCTCCAGAACCGCAAGCAAAGAAGGGTGTGTGGCCTGCGTACCTGCGTTTTCTCCCAGCAGCCCTGGTAGACTATGCAGAGGTGAACTGTGATCGTCATTTTTAAGAGTTGTGTCCCTGTCTCCTCATGAATTCCCTGTCCTGCTGGGTACACAGACCTCCTGTCTCTGATTTCCTGATGTTCTGGGTGCTTTCTAAGTCCTATAAATGTGCTTACTTCTAGAGTTTCTCTGGGGCATGAGGATTCAAAGCTCGACATGATGAAGGCAGATTCCATACATTTCAGGGAGGCACAGGGAGGAACAAAACCAAAAAGGCTCAAAGTTCTGAACCGTGAAAAACCAGAAGGGCAGAAGAACGTCCAGACAGCAGGCCCTGGAGGCCAAGAGCTGGCTTCAAACATGTGGACTTGGTGCAGATCCTGAGAAAACGGGGCAGGAAGGTGAAGAAGCTGCGTGATCAGGGAGTAAGAACAGGCATGAATGTGTGATTTATTTCAGCACTCAGCTACCATTGAAAGGAAGGTAAGGAAGGTCTAGCTTGAGGAGTTTCGGAGCCAAGCCGGAAGGGCGACCTTGTCCTGCACGCCCTCCACTCACCATCTTCCACAGCTCACTCACTCACGTGCCTGCATTTCCTTCTTTACTAATGGAGCTGCCGCCAGACACATACATTCTGCATGTTGGAGAGAGAAAACTAAAGTAAAAATTTTTAAGTGAGTGAGCTTCTCAAAGTGGAGAACAAAGAGAGAAAACCATCTCTGTCAATGTGTCAAGAAGGCCCTGGTCAGTCATTTCAGCAAAGATGTGTTAAAGGAACGCAGTAAGGAGGATATGAGACTCCTCCAGAAGTACCAGACTGCACCGGGGAGCTGAGAGAGGCGAGGCTTCCACAGAGGTCAAAAAATGAAGGCCAACTTCAGAACAAAGACAAGAAGAAGATGCTGTGGGGCAGTGGTGTGGAGGGCAAGGGGTCCCCTCATTGGAAATACTTAGGTGCTATCATACAAATTGAATAACTCTGATGCCTCTAATCCCCCGGAATCTCTCTCCCTGCTCCCCCTCTTTATCTCCCTACCCTCTCCCTTTTTATGCCTCAGAACAAGCAATGACTAACAAAAGACACACACCGCAAGTTTCAAGGAAGTGACTAAGTTAGAAGCCAGGACACAGAACGGGATGGCCAGCAATCATTGTCTAGGAAATACAAACACCCTACCAAAAGGAAAGTTTTCTAGCCAGGCACGGTGGTTCACACCTGTGATCCCTGCCACTCTGGAGGCTGAGACAGGAGGGTCTCAAGTTCAAAGCCAGCCTCAGCAAGGGATCAGGCACAGGAGGAGGGAGGGAAAGGGGAGCAGGACTGGGGGGATATTGAACAAATTGTATTGCTATATTGTATGACAACAAAGCCCATCATTATATACAACTATAATACACTAATAAAAAATGAATAAATAAAAAGCCAGCCTAAGCAACTTAGCAAGGCCCTGAGCATCTTAATGAGAACCTGTCTCAAAATAAAAGTGGCCAGGGATGTGTCTCAGTGATTCCCCTGGGTTCAATCTCCAGTGTCCCCCGCAAAAAAACTTTTTTTTTTTACTAGATTCATTGTTTATGTTGCAAAACACATATCCACTCTCCCAAACAAAAGAAAGAAAGAAAGAAAGAAAGAAAGAAAGAAAATGGCAGTCAGACACTTTATTTTAAAAAAAAAAAGTCTTTCTTAGAACCAGTTGATCCAACTGCAAGGAGTGGCATTTGCTTCCCCGAGGCAGGGTCCTGGAGTCCAGAGCCCACCCCATTGACTTCCCTCCCACCCACCCTCTGACCAGAAAGACAGCCTATGGGTGGTCCCCAAAGCTGAGGAAGGCTCTGAGGAACCTGTTTGAATATGACATCCCAGGTGTAGGCATTGCACGTGGAAAGGGAGAAGAACAAGCCCAAGTGCTTCTTTGAAATGGAGAGAAAGTCACAAAATGTTGCATCCTCCAGCAGTGACAGACGTCCCTGTGTTCAACACTGGTGGTCCAGGGGGACCAGAGGGAGGGATTCACTGCTCAGCTTGCAGGCGGCAGCAGTGTACTGCATGCGGGGAGGGCTGGAAACGCTGTCCTGGGGGATTTCCTGTCCTCCTCTGGGAAGCCTCTTCTGGCCGTTATAGCACGAAGATACTTAAGAAATCTCGAATTCCCAGGGATGAATAGATAAGTTAAAAGAGCTTGTGCATGAAAGGATTTGAAAGGACAGCAAGAGGATATTCAAGCTGACTGATCCTGACCAGCCCTGCCCCACGCACCCTGCTTTCTGGTGCCATATCTTGCAACAGGCATCATGACCACTGGGGACAAGGCTGACTTACCTCCCATGCTGCTTATATTCACCAGCCTCCCCTTGGCTTTCCTGAGAAGAGGCAAAAATGTCTTGGTGACTTCCACGGCTCCGAAGAAGTTCACGTCCATGCATGACTTGTAGTCAGCCATGGGAATGAGCTCCCCGTCCATGGGGAAGCCCATGATCCCAGCATTGTTCACCACAGCCCACAGTCCTGGGGACAGAAAGGAGCAGCCATGAGGATGCGCAGGACTGGAAATCACAGGGCTTTTGACGCTTCAGGCTCTGGATTCTCATGTGCCCCTTTGAGACTCTTGATCCAGGCAGATCACAAATTCTCCAACAGTCTCCATGAATATCTAAAACCACCCGTTGTGGGGCATTGTGTGGAGAACGGATTTGTGAAATATCAAGAAATGGCATTTTGGCAGATTTTCCTTTTGCCTTGAAGTCCTTCCTATATCCTGGAAGCTGGCTATTTGTCATATATGGGAAGGGATGGTACAATGAGCAGAGGTAAGAACATCTTTGGCTGGCTGTGAGGTTCAAGGGCTTCCTCCCGTTTCCCCCTGGAAGGAGTGTGTTAAGACAGTAGAATACCTTTGCAATGATGTAGGATGAAATAAGAGCATGGCTTCCCTCATCCTTGATCTGGTGCAATTACCTAGTTCAGGGACACAGAAAACCCAGAAGGGAAGAACAAAGACCAGGGATAATTACTGGGTCCCCTTTAGGGTTTTGAGCCTTTTTCTCTGCCTGCACCTGCCTGAACCCCGAGACACGCATCAGAATCACCATGAGGGTTTGTTTCTGCAGACTGCTGACTCCACCTTCAGAGATTCAGAGTCAGGGTGCCTGGGGCGGGCCTGAGAATCTACATTTCTAACACAGTGCCTGCTGCGGGTCCAGATCACTCTTGGAGAAGTGGCTTTCAACCCTCACTGCACAATGGAGTCATGCCTGGATCAGA
>PVKS010019850.1:0-37753 GCA_004027875.1 Aplodontia rufa | reverse complement strand
GTTTCTTTCAAGTATATGCAAAATTAAATGAGCACAAATTCAAGTGTGCAAAACAAATGAAATATAAATAATTAAAGAATGAACAGAAACAGCTTTTAGGTATAAACCACCCTGCCATTCAATTTTGAAGCTCCATTTTTTTCTTCTGATATTAGTAGTCTTCTATCCTATTAAAGTTGTAGGTTTACAGATGATCTGGAAATTTCACATTGGTATAAGAAAGGAATGTTGGGCTGATGCAGTCTAGAGACAAAGAAAGAATTAGTCTTAAAATGAATTAAGGTGTACCTTATCTAAATCACAGTAAAATAAAAACTCATTTTCTAGCAGCATTATAATGTTCTTTGGATAAAGATAACAAAATTATATGTTTCAGAATATATTCTAAAGTACAATGCTTAGGAAATTATTTAGAAAATATTTACATTATATTTAAGGCTTCAGAGTGCATACAAGACAATTTCACTATTCACAAAACACCAATCAGATTAGTCAACTTTGCCTTTTTATCTAACTAACAAATTCTTAATGCCTTGTTTGCAAAGACATTTTATTGATTAAAAAGAAAACAACACCTTCTATGGACAAGGGGAACCTTAATAGAACACTTAACAGTGTTACTTTAAATCCATAAATACAATTGTATACATTGCACTTGAGCAGAAATAAGTAAATTATAAATGCTTATGAATAATCCATATAAGTTATAAATAAAAGTTAAGCAACCAAATCACACAAATTTTTTTGGTAAAAAAAAAAATCATCCCTCAACATCCACAGGAGAATGGTTCCAGGACCTCCCTTGAATACTAATCTCCTCAGAAGTTCCACTATCTTACAAAAAATGGCACCATATTTGCATATAACCTACGCACATCCTCCCATATACTTTTTTTTTTTTGGCTACCAGGGTTTGAGCTCAGTGGTACTTAACCACTGAACCACATCCCCAGCACATTTTATTTTTTATTTTGAGATAAGGTCTCACTGAATTGTTTAGGGCCTCACCAAGTTGCTGAGGCTGGCTTTGAACTTAGAATCCTCCTGACTCAGCCTCCCAAGCCACTGGTATTAGAAGCATATGCCACCACACCCAGCTCTCCCATATACTTTAAATATCTCTAGATTACATATAATGCCTGATGTGATTTAAATCCTATGTAAATAGTTGTTATACTATATTGTTTAGGGAATAATGACAAGGGGGAAAGTCTGTACATGTTCATATAGATGCAATTTTTCTTTTTCAATCCAGGATTGAAAAAGCAGAACCCTCAAATACAGAATGGTGATTGTACTTAGTTACAGCAAAACTGAAACGCTTTGGCTTTGTTTTCCTACATTCAGAAATTAAATGTTTTGGGGCTGGAGTGGTGGCTCAGCAGTTACGGCGCTTGCCTGGCATGCTCAAAGACTCGGGTTCAAACTCTAGCACCATGTACACAACGAAGTGTAGGAGCAACAAAAGCCATGTGAAAAACTAAATAAAATTGATTCTCACTTTCTCACTGTCCCTCCTTCTTAAAAAAAAATTAAATGTTTCAACAGACATTTTGTTTATGAGTTCAAATACTTTTTAAGAACTAAAGATATAACATCTTTATATATATAGATACTCTTGGCTGTGCAACAAATAAATGCTATGACTGTATATACGCCTCCGGAAACTCAGTGGATAACTAGTAAGACGGCCTCTCCTTATTTCTTTATACTCCCATTTACTCAAGTTACAGCCTTCATTTTAATACAAAATGACACATGTTAAGAAAGTAATAACAGAACTATTTTCTTCACACTGCTTTTACTATTCCTTGATCCAGATTATTAAAATAACTGCATGACAAATTGCTTTTCTATCATTTGGTCTTTTATTCACCAGATGCTTATGGAGATTTCACACTGTTTTATGAAAAATGCCCATCTCTTCTGTGTGTCATATTTTGTTTTCAAGTCTTCAACGTTTGTGCTGGTGGTTACTTCAAATACAATCTATGGACAATCTTCAAAAAGAAGTTTAAAAAGTGTAATTTAAAGTTTTAGCTTATTCATCATATATTTTAAAACTAAAATTTGTGAAATTCAATTTCAAAAGTCTAAAAGTTATCAAAAAAGGTCTACGACTTATTAAATTTAAATAAGCTACTAACAGTATAAAATGTATTAGCTATGCTATGAGTAAGTTATAAGTATACATTAAACATTTAATATTAATCTAGTAAATATGAATACAAAAAAGAAATAGTCACTATATTACATTTCTTACCTCTATAATAAGAAGAAATATCTTGTTCTATGAGCAGCTGCCATACTTTCAGACATGTTTCTGACTTTTAGATAATTAACAAACCCTCTGAAGAAAAGCAGCAGGCCTGAGAAGATTGAAATAATACAGATATATTATGTTCTTAAGCAGAAAGGGGTCTTATAAATTTAAAATAGTCAATCAGAAATAAGACTCTTTTGGCTCAAGAAAGGTAATCTTGCAGGGTTCCACTTATTTTATAATACATTTTACACTATAATGGCAACTCCACCTTGAGGAAATATAATGAAATGATTCTGCCATTCACATTCTTTGTTTGGTAAGCCCAAATGTACCAAAACTAAAGTAAAGCAAATCCAGCTATTATAATGCAGAATTACATAAAAGATTAACCACCTGTCAAGTGATTTCTTTAAATAGCAAAGTTTCCAATGCAATTAAACTGATTCAACTTGAGATCTCATTTTTATACCAAACTTCTCAATTAATAACTACTGAGTTATTAATAGAGTTACTACATGTTCATTTATATAAAGCATTCATGATAGAATATATGAATATGGTTGCTAACAATTGTGGAGGGAAAAAACAATGAGCTTGTCAAGCAAATCAAGTGCCTGCTATCTGTAAAATATGTATTTGAAGATAAATGCATTAGTGCACGTTTTTAATTATGAGTTCATATTTTCAAGAAATAATAAAACACTAGTATGTAATAAGAATGAAGAAGAATCAGGAAAGAAAACTTGGGAGGCGATCTTTCTAGTGATTTCTTAGATGATTAGATATCTGAGACTTCTACCTTAGTTTTTTCTTCCTTGTAAAACAGTATTTTGAAATAAGACTCTTTAACATCAAAGATACTTGTGTTTTTTTTTTTAAGAGAGAGAGGGACAGTGAGAGAGAGAGAGAGAGAAAGACAGACAGACAGGCAGACAGACAGACAGGGAGAGAAAGAGAATCAATTTTATTTAGTTTTTCATGTGGTTTTTATTGTTCTGACTCTTCATTGTCTATGTGGTACTGGGGTTCAAACCTGTGTCCTCGCACGTGCCAGGCAAGCACCATAACTGCTGAGCCACCGCTCCAGCCCCAAAGATTTTTTTTTATTTTTAAGAGAGGAGGGTAGGGGAGAGAATCAATCTGAGTTTTTCACAAGTCTTTCGTTGCTCTGACACTTAGTTGTGTACACGGGTGCTGGGGTTTGAACCCGTGTACTCACACATGCTGGGCAAGGGCCTCAATGCCAAAGATACTTTTAATAGTTAGAAAAGCAACACCTGTGAAATTCTTCAAAGCTTGAGATGAAAAATATTAGAAGTATAAAAGTATTACCATTATTAGTATAAGCCTTTAAAATATTTCAGCATACAATTCTTAGAAACATTTTATTAACTCTGGTGAATTTATAACCAGAAAAGAGTGGTAGGTGACGATAACAAAACCAGAAAATACATTGTGTACAGGAGAGAGTGCCTGAATTTAAAACACAAAGTCCAAAATTAAATTTGTACCCAACTACAAGACAATAATGAATATATTAACAAATAAGCTTGTAATAACCTGGATGAAAAGACAAAGAAATACTCAATGTAATGACTTAAGGGGCATAACTTTTAGCTAAATCCAGTCTCATCCACTTCCCAGATCTCAGTTCCTTCCATTTGTGACTCCCTCTCTCTGAATTCTAGCCTCAAGCTCTTTCAGATGATATTCAAAATTAATGGTATTGTTTCCCAAATGCAAAAGTATTGCTGAAAAATGTAACCAAAAATATTTGTGAAATCCCTTCTTTTGTTTAGGAAGCTGCTGTTTCTAAGGCACATCTTGTTCTGCTCAAGAATTTTCCTAAAATAAGTTAATTCATGTTTAAAACTTCATCATTCCATGGCCATTGCTTCTCAGTATTCTACAATGTGCTCAATGTTCTTTTGAGTATGAGAGCAACATTTGATTAAGGATTCAATTTCCACACTCCCCTAAATAAATACTAAATTATGGCTCTGATGGAGAACCGTGACTGTCTTCTGGATTCTACGCTGCCCCACAGTTATCTTTCTAAGATTCCTCTAACATCTAAATAAAGTACATATAAGCAAATATGGTTAAATACTTAATAAACAGCACAAACTTCGGAAAGTCATAATACAGTTAACCCTCATACAAGTCTGACCCCCCAACACAATCACAACAACAGAATAATTCCACTATAAATATCAGAGAAAAAAATTTCATGACCTTAACTGACCACCAAGAATTTGCTTCTGAAAGAATTCTAAAGATTCAATAACATGACTAAATAAAAACGCAAAGAGAAGACTGCCACCTACTGAAACGCTATTATCTTCTGATGCAAGTATTTTCAGTAGAAATAAAACTTATTCATACCAGAAAACAGCTGACCTGTAGGTTAAAAGTGCAATGTGATTTTAAGATTAACTTAATTATCAGACAAATATAAAATAAATCCATAAAGGTAATCAATATTAATGAAAAGACACCTTGGAAGAAGAAAACTCAACAGAAGTACTGTTATCATTAGGCTGAAGCCTTTCCATATGCCTAGTTGACTCATAATTAATGCAGGGCATATTTCAAAGTTTAAAGCAAGTTTCCATGATCCAAAAATAAGAGAACAGAGAGAAAACCTTAACTACCCTACTCTTAAATTCCCTAAGATCATTAAAAGAAATTGTGCATGCATACTCTGCAAGATAAATACTGAAGACATTTTTCAATCATGTTGAAATTTTCAAATTCTGTAAAATTCAGTTTATCATTCAAACCACTCATCCTTTAAATATTGATTCCTTCTATATTTTAAATCAAAGAAATCTGGAGTACTATCTAAAATTAATTGAAAAGCTGAGATAAGTTTGAATATGAGAATTTTACAACACAAAAGTTCTTTTCATTCAATTTGTAACATAATTGGTTTCCATCCTGTAATTTCAGGAAATACCAAAGTTAAACCAAAATTACTTTAATTGAAATGCATTAGTAAAAAACTTACCAAGGACAAGAAATATCCACCAAAGCCAATACTGTCCATTGAAGTATCCAGTAAAATAATCAGAAAACTAGGGAGTAAACGTAAGTATATTAATCATATTTGCATAGCTGAAATTCAAAACTATAGATTATCTTCAATTTCAGAATAATTTACCTCAATGTTTTTAACACTTAAAAACAAGCACAAAAAGAAAAATGATGAATACTTAATGATAATTACAAAAAAATCTCTTATGCAATAGCAATATGTAAAATACCTTATTAGCAAAAATAGTTTCAAATTATGTAAAAGAAAGAAAAGTAAATGCTATATATCTGAATCAAGTATTTCTCATTAAAGAGTTCACATGCCGGTCCTTTTTTCATAATCTCTCAAAGCCATGACTACCATCCCAAACATACTACAGCAACCTGCTGCTTTAGATATTAACACCAAAAGCCACATTAGTTTAATCTTATCAGATGGGGATGTTCTGGTGACCTCTAAAAAGAAGTGCTTTTGACCTTCTGTATGCCCCCTACTGTTAATCACTGCCAAAAATACTAGACACATAAAGACCCCCAACTCATTAGAGTCTTTTTATTTTCAAACTAGATGCAGTAGCATTCAGTTCCCAACAGCGAGCTGAGAACGGCTAAATGAACCTTGAAGTGTTATTTCAATAGTTCCTATTAGTGGCTTTGACAGATGGTTTTATATGCTCTGTGATAGGGGAACATGAATAGGCAGATGGAAGGCAGGTCTGATGCTACAGGACACAGGTATCTTTTCGTTAGTAAGACTCTAAACACTATACTTCATTACTTCTAAAAAATAAATCTAGTTTTCTTCAGGGTAACTTCAGAAAATTCTTCCCTATTCCTTCCCTATCTTTTTAGCACCTAAATAATGCCCTGAATAATTATTTTTTAAAAGTTGCTTTATGTAACTACTCTAAACTACCAAAAACTAACTTGTTTTATTATCTTATTTCTACTGGTTACTATATTTTTTCTAAATGCATTGTGATCAATGTGAAATTAATCAAAAGTATTTCCAACTTTATAGGTATTTTCAACTGCGTGGCGGTGATTTCTATAAAAGCTTAAATACCTTATAGTTTTGATAATAACAAAAATACTTACAAATAGTAAATAATGCCACTATTTTGAAGTATATTTTCTAAAATTTTTAAAGCTTTTTAAGTATTTTCTCTGGAATCATTTTCAATTAATAAACTATATTCTAAATAAGTAAGAAATTCCAAAGAGCCAAGCGTGGTAGCACATGCCTGTGTTTCCAGTGACAGGACAGTCAGATCGAAGCCACTCTCAGCAACTTAGTGAGACCCTATCTCAAAATAAAAAATATAAAAAGGGCTGGGGACATGGCTCAATAGTTAACACCCCTGATTTTAATCCCTGGTATCCCCCAAAAAAAATTTCCAAAGAGTAAAACTTTCAAGTACTCCTTAAAGACTCAAATCCCATATACTCCCAAACATTTGAAAAATGTGCAATAGAGAACTTTAAAAATGAAAAATTACAGCTTATTAAATAGCACTGCAATATACTTTTTAATCAAGTGATTAATAATGAGAAATAAAAGTTTTTCATAGAGGCTTTAGAGGCAACAAAAAATAATAATGAACCAAAACAACACATTTTAAATTTTCTGTATATGGTATCCAATAAGAGACAACCAGAAAAATCAAGAAGAGTCATTTCTAACCAAACATATCTAGCATAGAGCTATTTCCTATTTACTCCCAAATAAAGAATATAGTTACCTTCATATTGAAGTCAAAGAGAAAGACTCACTATGTAAAAAGGAACTTTGGACTCATTGTTGATATTTAAAAGAGATGTTTTAAAATCTAAAATCAGGGGCTGGAGTGGTGGCTCAGGGGTTGGAGCTCTTGCCTGGAATGCACAAGGACCCAGGTTCAAACCCAGCACCACATACAAAACTATGTCGGCGAAACAAAGGCCAGATGAAAAAATAAATTGATTCTCTTTATCTCCTTGTCTTTAAAAAGTAAAATAAAATACTAAAAGCATTGGGGCTGAGCCACGTTGTTTTTTTTCCCCCTAATAAATAAATCAGTCATGTTGATTGGCCAACTACAGGCTACAGAACTCAAATTTTGAAAAACATTATCAACACTAAGAGTTCATCTGATTTTATAGCAACTTGGGAGGTTGAGGCAGGAGCATCAAAAGTTCATAGCCAGCAGTAGCAACTTAGTGAGGCCCTGTCTCAAAATAAAAATAAAAGGGGAATAAAAGGTGACGTGGCTCAGTGGCAGTTTTTAAGCACCCTTGGGTTCAATCCCCAGTACAAAAAATAAAAAATAATTTATCTGATTTTATAATAAAAAAACCCCTGCACTCTATTATGTCCTGTCTACATTCAAAAAGAACTTGTTAGTTCTTAATAAAACACATCCATTTTTAAACAAGCAATAAAAACATCAAAAGTCTTAGGCAAGGGCTGGGGATATAGCTCTGCAGCACTTGCCTAGTATGCCTGAGGCCATGGGTTCAATCCCTAGCACCACCAAAAAAAAAAAGTCTTAGGCAGAAGTAACAGAATTCTGAGCTGAAGATATTCATGGCAGCACAGAAATGAAAAAGAAAGCAAACAGTATGATTTATCAAATGCTTATCGTCTAAAAAGGGAAACACCAGACATTTTGGAGAAAACCTTTCTCTACACACTCAACTACAAGAGAAATTTATTGCTTGCAGTATTCCAGTAAGTCAAATTATAGTGTAACAGAGACAGCACAGAATTAGGAAGACAGGCAATGAATTGAGAACAAGATAAACTCTAATCCATATATAAACTGTGGGACCTTGAGCAAATGATCACACTCTTTTGGACTTAGTTTCATCATCAATAAAATGGCTAGAACATCACCAGCATTACAGATTAGGTAGGGTTAAAAAATTTAGTGTTTGTTAACAAATTAAACCTGGAAGGTAGACAATGAATGGTAGCTCTTGTTATTTTATACACATTAACAGTTTAATATGTGCATAAAGTGAACACTTATGAACTGCATGGACAATTTCATACTTTTTCATTTTAGAAAGAGTAGAGATATATGTTTATCAAGACACTCACCCTGACAATAAGGATCCACTTAATCAACGAAAGGCCAAAACCACAGATAGCACCATACCTTCCAGCTATGGTATTGGTGATACAGAAAGATAAGCAAAATCCAAGCCAGTTGAAAATAAATGCCACTAAAAGCAAAAGAAAGTTACTTTAAAGGTTACAATTTGGAAACAAATTAACACAGACATAATATTAACAATACTTCATTGTTCAAAGGAAACAGCAGTTTCATGTCTCTACCAACTAAACCATCTTTAATGGACTGTAATTTACCTTTTGCAAATGTATTAGTTATTTACTACACATGAACAAATGGATAAGCTTGGTTTATTATCAGGCAAAGGTAATCAATTCCGCAGAGCTTATCATCAGTAGGTAAAGCTACACTTTTAAACCAGCTGAAAACCAGATCACAAGGTAGTTCCCATATAGTTCCACCTCCAAAAATTGAATGCAAATGGTCAGCTAACAAAATTAGCCTTTTTCCAAAGGAAAAACAATAAAACTTAATACTTCACAAACACTTTATGGGCTTCTTAAAATAGTCATAATTCTTAGGTGTTCCTTCTCTGGATTCATTTACAATATGTAACCTCATCTAAAAGCTATATTAAAATACAGCATTACATGGACAGAACAAGTCATAAAAGTACTGTTTTTCAACACGTGGTGTCCATATAACCCCTCTAAGAACTATAACTTCTGATGTCTATGTGGTGTGTTTTCAAAGAATTTACAGAATAAAGATGCTCAACATCATAATCATTACAAAAACTACAAATTAAAACCATCATCAGGGACTGGAGCAGTGGCTCAGTGGTAGAGCGGTTGCCTGACATCAAAGACTCCAATTGGAACCCCACCAACATATATACAATTAAGTGTCAGAAAAATAAAAACCAGATGAAAAAATAAATAAAACTGATTTTTTATTTCTCTGACCTTTCAAAAGAAGAACCACATACTTATTTGAGCATTTAAAATTAAAAATTAAAAAAAATAGTCAATATCAATTGCTGGTGAAAATACAAAGCAACAGGAACTTTTTTTCACTTTTAGTAAGAATCCAAAATGGTATCACTACTTTGGAAGACAGGCAATTTCACACAAGTCAGAATTCAAATTTCAAAACACTCTTTTAATTCTCTTTAAAGTTACAAATAATTTATCTTTAATTATGTTTCCACCAACTATAAAACAATGACGACTCAGGTGACAAATCATAACCATAGCATGCTATCATAAAGATTCTTACATACACAGTACAAATTGCTGAACCCTGGAAGAAAAGTTTTCTTTTTTTTTTTAAAGAATCAATTTTATTTAGTTTTTGTGGTGGTGGTGTTGTTTTTAAAGAGAGAGGGACAGTGAGAGTGAAAGACAAAGAATCAATTTTATTTAGTTTTTCATGTGACTTTTGATGGTCCAACACTTTCTTGTGTACATAGTACTGGGGTTTGAAACCATGTCCTTGTGCATGCCAGACCAGTGCCATAACTGCTCAGCCACCACTCTAGTCCCAGAAGAAAAATTTTCTAAATACAGTCTATTACATGTTAAAGCACAAGAGTTCAAGATCATTTTCACTGGCCTATCAATTATCCACTGAACCAAACCTTAATTTTTGGAGTTTAATTAACTGATAAGCAGCTGAACTTTATTCCAATCTCTTAAAAATTTTTTATTAAAAATAACATCAGAGATATATAGTTTAGATACATATATGAAGCACACGTGGTAATACTTCAAAGGATTAGGAAGCAAAAACATTATCAGGGAATATAGATAAAAAGGTGGAAAGAATGAACCCTATAGAAGGTTTGATTAAAATATTTACTGATATTCACTATGATTTTATTTGTACAAATATAACCTGAAATGCTTAAGTAACAAAACACATTAGAAAATCTATTTCTAGTAGCTACTAGTTTAAGCACAGAAAATACAGCAAGGTGCAATCTGAAGAATAACCACTAGATGGTAGTAATTACAAATAAATCTATGCTTTTATCAAAGCAAGCTCTAGGCCTACAGTCTACCAGGAAAAAAAAAGTGTATCAGGAAATGAAAGTTAAAAATAACAACTTCACTCTTAAAACATTTATGCAATATCTGTAGAATCTAAAACACAAAAATATAAGCTGTAAGCTGGGTGTGGTGCTGCACACCTACAGTATCAGAAGGTTAAGACAGGTGGATTACAAATTCAAGTACAGTCTTGGCAACTCATGCCTCAAAATAAAACTAAACGATTGAGAAGGTGTAGCTCTACTGTAGAGTGCTTGCTTACCATGCAGGAGGCCCTGGGATTAATCCCCAATTCCACAAAAAAATAAAAACAAATTGCTGAAAAATTATTTGGTAAATTTAGTAAAAGTCAGATTATTTACATTAAATCTATACATGTATTAATATTAACATAATATCACTGAACAAAAAATAGTCACCCAGTGTATCTAAGTTAGCATGCATTTACAGCATTTACATCAGTGCAATATTTTCAAATATAAAAAATAAAAAGACAATACAGGGTTATGAGAAACAAAGAAATAGATAAATAATTAAGAATTAAGCTCAGACTCAAAATATTCTATTAAATACAAATATTTTTATTCCTGAGAAAAAAGTCTTCATACTACAAACAGTATAATAAATATATTCTTTTCTAATTAAGATTTCTCAAAAGATTTGAAAGGAAATAATGTTTAAGCTACTCTTTTAAAAAATATATAGGGAGTTTGTTATTAATATGGAAGGTTACAGCTTGATCTAAAACTACGTTACAAACTAAGGTTAAGAAGACTTATAGTACAAAACAGCAGTCATCTGTAACCAGAGGTCATTTCTTTTACATTGTATCTATCTAAAAAGTTCAAATAAAATCAATTTAAGGTTTAAATATTGCATGTATATTATGTAGCAAAGAGAATGTAATTTAGAAAATTTGAAGAAAAGGTAAAGCTGCCTATTCTCCTACTGCCTATGTCTCTTCTTTAGCAGATAAAATAAAGGGGAGCAAGAAATCATTTCAAAATAGAAAAATTGTTAAAGTGAACTTCCAGACCCCAACTGAACATATGAAGAATTATTTTTGGTTTTTAAAACTGAATGTGGCACTTTATTTTTATTTATTTATTTTTAAAAGAGAGAGGCACAGTGAGAGAGAGGGAAATAGAATCAATTTCATTTAGTTTTTCAAATGGTTTTCACGGCTCTGAGACTTGTGCACATGGTGCTGAGGTTTGAACTTGTGTACTCGCACATGCTAGGCAAGCACGGTAACTGCTGAGTCACCACTCCAGCCAGCCCCTGAAAGCGGTACTTTAAATAAGCAAACTATTTCTCGATTTTTATCACTGAAATAAACCTGAGTTAAAATGAATTTAATCAGCATTCTATCCAAGAAGGTATGAAAGTCTGATCATTTAACCAGGTAGAGGGCAGAAATTAACCATATCATAATGTAATAAATTTGCTTAAACGAATATTGGGTTTGTACTACTGGTTTTGGCTATTAAAACAGTTCATTAAATGCATTAATATTATTCAATGATTTTACTGCATGCTAATCACTGTATTAGGAATTGAAATAACAAACACTGTGACACAGTCTTCCCTCCCGGAGTTTAATTCTATAAGTAAAAGGTTAATTTAAGAATTCTGCTGGGCTGGAGCAGTGGCTTGGCGGTTACAGCGCTTGCCTGGCATGCGTAAGTACACGGGTTCAAACCCCAGCACAACGTACCCAACTCAGTGTCGGAGCAATGCAAACTATGTGAAAAACTCAATAAAAATTGATTCTCTCTGCCTCTCTCCTCTCTCACTGTCCTTCTCTCTTCAAAAAAAAGAATTTGCAAGACTTTAAAAAACACTACTTAGACTTTCAATCTTCTAATTATGCATTATTACCACAAACAGGACTTGTACTTAATTTCATACCTTTATGTCTCAAGTGACATTGTTCTGGTTGCCCAGAATATCCCCTTTTCCAATCCTTATTCTGGTTTAAGACCATTCAAATGAAGTTTTCTGCCCCAAAACCAGAATTTACAGTTGTATTCTATATATTCCTACAGCACAGAATAGACATTTAAATGTATTTCTCTTACATAATCTTTAGTTTAAATATCCTTATATACCTTTATGGAGTCAACATAACTGCATAACTGCAATGCATAATTATCCAATAGGTGTTCAATAAATTTATATTCACCAGTTCTCTATCTAGAATGATTTATATTTTAAAGGAGATAAACATGCTAATTATAATTTATTTTCTTCACTTTAAAGAAGTATGGAAAAATCACTTACTGAAAAATGCCAGCATGAAAATGCCATCATTACCCACTCTAAGCTGGTCTGCATCACTGAAGTCATCTCTTGGTGGACACTCTTCCTCCTGATTCTGGAAAACATCAGAATAGTTCATTGAAATAATCACAACTTTATCAGCTTAAATATAACAAGAACTTCAATAAAATATAATGCTCACAATTTACTGTATAGAAAAAATGAGATAATGAGTACAATGTCTGGCACTGAATCAGACTCAAAAAAAAAATCAGCAATTATTTTTTCAGGGGCATTCTTAAAAAGAGTAATTTTAAGATAAACATAAAACAGATTAAGTTGAATAACATCAAATTCATGAAAATGATACTAGGAAGATAAATGCTATACTGTTGGGCTAGTGTGAAATGAGAAAACAGGCACTTCCATAATCAGTGCTGGGATACAAGCAGACACAATGTCAATGGCTGGCAATTTGACAATATTTGTCAAAAATAAAAGAACATACTCTCTGATCTAGCAATTCTAGTTCTTGAAATATACTGCACAGATATATATATATATACATACATATAATATAAAACACACACATTATACCCACAGAAATACACTCCATTTATAAGAAATTAAGTATAAAGATAATTCATTGCAGCAACGTTAGCAAGTGCAAAAGACTAGACACATCTAAATGCCATCAATAGTGAACTCTCTTTTAGGTCTCTCATGTTTTAGCACGTCTTCCAGGCAGAAACACTGGGTGCTTTTTTCTGAATGTTTATATAGTGAAGAGCTTTGGAAGAGAGAGTGTTTCCCTTTAGAGCACAGGTGAGGGACATTCTTATCGACCATTAGAAAAGATATGGGATCCCTAAGCTTAGGGTTCCTTTTCCTACTAACACAATCCACTGCATGAAGTGATGAAAGTGGTCCTCTACGTACTGCCCTGTAGGAACCAGGGCTCATGGAACTGACAGGAATAAATACTAACACTGCTCTTACTGTGAATAATGAAGTCTTTCTCTGACCCAAGCAATCCCATGTTGTCTACCAGCTTCCAGGAAACTGACAAACTAATCAGACTGTTTGAAAGTTGAGTAAAAACTCAAGACTATCAGTAGTTCTTGATACACTGGGAAAATAAATCATTTCACAGCCATGCAATAAAACTAAAAACAAAGCAAAAATTTTAAAGTAAATAAAAAAGGACAAAAAAGTCTTGATAGTCTTCTAAATACAATCTTCAAAATATATTATGTGAGGGCTGGTGCAGTGGCTCAGTGGTTACGGCGCTTGCCTAGCATGTGCAAGTATGAAGGTTCAAACCCCAGCACCACATACACAACAAAGTGTTAGAGAAATAAAGTCACATGAAAAACTAAATCAAAAAATTGCTTCTCTCTTTCTGTCTCTCTCACATCCCTCTTTAAAAAAAGAAAGAAAGAAAGAAAGAAACAGGAAAACACAATATGAACCCCTCCAAAAGAAGAAAACCTACTATCAATGATGACAAAAATATAAGTGCTTCATTTTATTTTAAAACGTCAATCCAGAAATTTAATCAAAGGACTTTATTTTTAAAAAGACAGAAGTTACATACACAAAGATATCTCTTATAATATGAGGGAGAAAAACACATACACACAAATGTGAAAATTATCTAATAGGTTCACTGGTGAAACATCAGCACTAAATTACAATAGTATATTGATTCCATAGGACATTCAACCATTAAAAAACAAGAAAATAGTTATAGAAATTCTAAAACATAAAAGTATCTGTGAAATAATTTCAATGACATTAAAAATTTATTCATAAATCCTAAAATTTTTAAAAGACTAAAATATATTAAAAATAAGACATGTAACAGAATACTTGATATTTTCATTTTCCTAAATGGCCTACAGTGGCTAATATAAAGAATGCATTCACTAACTTAATCAATTATCTTTTATTACAAACCAAACATATGCCAGAAACAGGTACTAAGAATATAAACTCAAGGTCAAATTCTCTATCCTGGAGTTGCTCACAATTTATCAAGTGGTAGTTCTTATGTCAAAAGACAAACTACTGAAAGAATTTCAAACAAATTACCCCCCCCAAAGAAAGAATGTTACCAACTACAAGGTTTTAAGATGAGCCTACATGCAGAACAAGCCCTATTCTAAAAGTTTTATAAGGTGAATGATTTGGAATTCACTTATGTTTCACAGATGTATTCAAAATTAGTACTAAAGTGACATAAACCCATTTAACTTTTACATAACACAGAAGCAACTCTACACATCAGAAGTAGAAAAGAGTAGGAAAATAGAAAAAAAAAAAGTATTTTGCAAAGTCTCTTGACTATCTGTGTCTATATTGTCCCATTGAGAGTCAATTTAAGAAACAAGCTTTCCAGGCTTGGAGTGGAACTCAATGGTCACAGCACCTGCCTGGCATGCGCAAGGATGGGGGTTAGAACCCCAGGACCATGTACACAATGAAGTGTAAAACTGATTCTCTTTCTATCTCTCTATCCCTCTCTCTCTTTAAAAAAAAGAAACAAGCTTCCAGCTTACCCACTGAGATCATTTACAACTGAATGTGCTCAAATGCTAATCAAAACAAGTTTGTTAATTTTTAAAGATTTTTAATTAACAAATAAGAATTACATATATAATATATAAATATACATATTTATGGTGTGCAACTAATGTTTTGAAATATGAATACATTAAGGAATGGTCAAATTGAGCTCATTAACATGGATTTCCTCACATATCATTTTTGATGGTGAAACTCAAGATCTACTCTCTGAGAGATTTTCAGGGTTATATTTTTTTAAAACTGAATCAAGTGTGGAGATACACATAAACCATAGCACTGAGTTAGAAGAAAGCACTGATAAATTTAAAAGATATTTGCGAGGACCCAAGTTACTGTCGTGTACTTTGCTTACTATGAAATTTTCTACAATACTCATGAGCTAGTATAACAATACCATCAGAAGCAAGAGAAAATAGGGAACTTTTCTTCATGGATATGCTCCAAATCAAGTTGGAGATCACAGTTTCCTTCTAACTCAAGGCACTAGAAATGATAGGACAGAACAAATAGTAACATTTTAGTCTTCTCTCCAAAGTGGGTAAAATCACCTTTCAGGTTTTCTCAAAATCCAGATAGCAAGACTTAATGCTTCCTATTTTCTCTTTAGAGTTCTATCCTACTGTACTGAAGTTAAAGCAGTAAAATATCCAACACCCATAATTTAAGGTCCTTTGCCTTTGCCAAAGATTAAGGCAATATCCCCTGAAAAAAAAAAAAAGGAATTCAATTATTTCATTGAGAGTTGTCCGTGAGCATTTACAAATTTCCGTGTTCCAAGGAAGCTAGAGTTCGCTTTGACAGAAACTCCCTACTTTATCGATCTACCTTTTCTGTCATTCTCCCACACATTAACTGTCATGTATTTAAATGCTACTTTTTTTCTTTTCTACTAGGGATTAAACTGAAGGAGCACTTAACCACTGAGCAACCTCCCTAGCCCTTTCATTTTTTATTTTGAGACAGGGTCTCAGAAAGTTGCTTAGGGCATAACTAAGTTGCTGAGGCTGGCCTTGAACTTGAGCTTTCCTGCCTTAGCCTCCGCAGTCACTGGGATCAATGGTGTGCACCACCATGCCCATGGCCAGCTATGCTACTCTCTCTGAAAGGGATAAGTTGTAAAAAATAAATTAGGGGCTTTTTATCTTTACCTAACTTTATAACTGTTAGCTATATGACATTTATGTGTTGGGATGGGAGGGGGCAGGGATGGGAAGGCCTAGAGCTGACGGAAGCACCCATCCTGGAAACATGTTCACTTATCAGAGGATCTATCTATAGGGCTCTGGCCTTGTGTAGAGGAGAACAGTGCTATGTGGAAGCACTTCTCTCTGCCTTATCTCCTTACCTAATTCTAACTTTCCTGGCTGAAGGTTTTTTTTTCTTTTTACCTGAACAAAATGAGATCGGAAATTACACTTTTAAAGGAAGAAAACGAGGCAAAAAAAAAACAAAAAACAACAAACAACAACAACAACAAATTTAGTCCTGCTTGCAGTCACCCTAAAATGTAAATAATTTCCTCCTTTTTCCTGGCATAGACATATCTTGTTATCTCTCCATTAAAGAGATAGCCAGTCCTTTTACCAGAATAAATAAAAACATATATATATCTCACTGACTATTACTAAGGCATATAATGAGGGAGAAAGAGCAGAAGAATACTTGACCATCACCCCAAAATAAGACATGTTAAAAGGGAAAAAAAATGTTGAAAAAAAAATTTTAAGGCCTTATAATATTTTTTATCCTATTTATATAGCCTACCTTAAGTTCTTTAGTGGAGTCATTAGTCTGTCTATGCTAATATATAATAAAACATGGGAATAAAAAGGATGAATAGTGATTAAAGTGATAGAATGTAGAATCTAAAGTAAGGAGAAAAATACATACATGGACAGTGAAGAGATCAGCTGACTTGAGGTCCTGGTGAAAGAAAAAAAACTGGTAGGGTGGTGTTAACCAGAGCAAGTGAGTTAGAAAGATGGGAAGTTGAATCATGAGATGCCTGAAACCAAAATCTTATGAAGTAATAAATGAACTGGTAAGGACAAGGTCTAGAATGACCACAAGCTGAGGTGGGGTAGAGGGTAAGATCAACAGAAAGGAGACCAAGAAAAGGAGAAGGTGAATTTAACTAGAGTTCAATTTCGCCAAAAAAGGATGCAAATAAGCAGTAATAGGGAAAATACAGGGAAACTACACACACACTGTCTTAGACACAAAGAACTCCTGATTTTATTAAATATACATATAATAAATTAACCAAAAAATTATCAAAAGAAATAATAAAACTTTCTTACTCTTTGAGATGTTTCTGCTGCGGCAGCTGCCATCGCAGCAGCTTTAGCCTTCTCAGCCTCATCGTATGTGGGAAGCGAGGTAGCAACACTGTACGGCGGTGGCACAGGATAAAACTCATTATAAACTTCTGTATCTGAAAAAAATAATTGAAAAAGGAAAACCATTAATAAACTATTTAATATACTTGTATAGCCATGACCACAATAATTTACAAAAGGACATGAAAGGCTACTACTGGCTGTTGCAGTTCCACATTATAAGCTACATAACACATAAATCAGTATTATAACCATAGATCTTATTTTAGTCTTGTGTTTATTATATAGAGAAAAGACTAACAAATATAATCTAAAGATTGATACACTAAAAAAAAAAACCTCAAGAAAGAGATTTTGAAAAGGAGCTTCAGACAAGAGAGGAAAGACTCTCACAATATATGACCATCCTTCCACTGCTTTTTGGTATACACAAAGAAATTACTGCCCATTATCTCACAGCTAAAAATGTTCTTAAAAATCAGGAATAATAAACATTTATATAGTACTAACCATTTCATATACCATTTCTGTATATATTCATATTAGATAGATACTCTGAGGTTCAGAAAAACTAAGTGATTTGCCTAATACTGAACACCCAGTAAGTGGGAAACCCAGGGAGTTCCTCACTTCAAATACTTTGCTCTCATTAACGTAAGGATTTTACTAAATGTGTATTTCAACAACTGACCTAATCTCTTAAGCAAACTCAGTATTTCTCTTTGCTGAAAGACTGATGAATTCTTGATCTTTCGCACTTTTGTCCATTTTCTTACCATTTTTACCATATCCACCTAGTTCTTTTTTTTTTAAGTAATAACATCCATACTTTATTGGGCATCTACTAAATGTTATGCAGTATGCAGTTTGTGAATCTCTCTTTAATCCTTAGAAAAGCTGTATATTGTAGGCATTCTTATCTTTTTATTTACTTTTTAAATTTTTTTATATCCACCTAGTTCTTTAGATGTTCTTTTCATGAAGTATTTCTATCTCAATATTTAAACTGTTTTGAACTATGACCTCCAGAAATATATATTTTATATATATATACAAAAATATATATATTATATATGTGTATATATATATACACATACAGTAGTAAGTACAGACTACTTCTACTTATTTTAAAAATAAAACCACTGCGTGTGGTGGCACATGAGTCTAGTCCCAGGAACTTGGAAGGCTGAGACAAAAGGTTGATTACAAGTTCAAGGCCAGGCTGGGCAATTTAAGTGAGACCTAGTTCCAAAATAAGGGCTCTCCGGAGATATAGCTAGATAATAATAAAGAACCCCTGAGTTCAATCTGTAGTACTGAAATGAAATAAAATAGAACACAGTAGAATACTACAGAATAGAGTAAAAATAAAATTGCTTCATTAATTTCCAATATTAAGTAGTATAAGTCAATAACTGATTAGACTTATGCTAGAATCAATGACATGGGGGAAAGGTTAGATTTTTATATTCCACAATATTTGACATTGGTTTTATTTATGATTTTCTCAATTATAACTATATTCTTTTTGTATTTTCTATGAGTTTATAATGTTCTCTATTTTTATCAGAATTTCTTGCATTTACAACATGAAAACACATTTTTACTTAGGAATACTTTTCCTGGCCTAGAGCAGTGGCTCAACGATTATGGCACTTGCCTGGCAAGCCTGAGGACATGAGTTTAAACCCCAGCACCGTGTACACAATGAAGTGTCAGAGCAACGAAAGTCATATGAAAAACTAAATAAAATTGATTTTCTCTCTCTCTCTTACAGTCTCTCTCTCTTTTTAAAAAATAAAAAAGGAATACTTTTCCTATTGTATTTTTATTTGTATAGGTTTTAGAACAATGCTTAATGCTATCAATAAGAATCTGAAGTTAGGTCTTTTTTAATGTAGTAACAGAAAGTGGTAATAGCAGCATAATACTGAATGTTATCCACCAGAAGATACAGAAGACATAAATTCTTAGGAAACACTAATATCTAATTTTACATTTGTAAAAATACTATAGGCAGTAAACAGATTTCTTTTAGTGCTGAGACTATAACTAAACAAAATCTAAGTGAAAGTAACAATTACAAATTTTAAGGCAATAACATTAAAATTATAAATTTTAAAACTAGAACAATGACACACATTACTCAAGATTATGTAATCTTTTATACCAACAATTATGTACACTTTTGAAATTCTTTAAAATTCAAGATAGAAAAAAATCCCCACCACTAATAGATCGTAGTTGAGGAGCACTAAATTACTATAGCATTGATATTCCCTTTTTAATTTTAGTTATTTTTCTTCTACCCTGAAAGGCAGTGGTTCTCAACCAGAGGATTAAAGTCTAAGGAGCACCTGCTCTAAATCCTCTCCTTAGGTGAGTGATCTCAAGCAAAGCATTTAAACACTAATGAAGCTCCTCATTCTCACCCATAAAACTCATCCAGCATGGTTATGACTTGCTACCATGGGAGGGAAACAGAAGAGTATTGAAGAGGTACATTATGAAACATAAAAATGTCACATATTATTAGTGATAATACTCAGATCTATAAAAACAAGCCATAAAATGACCTCAATCTCCAAAGAAAATGAGCCCAGCCTATATTTAACATATAACACATTTTAAGAAATTGAAGAAACTATCAATTGCTTTTACTGAAGAGACTCAAAATTCTAGAATTATTCAGTTCTGTGCTTGATTAAAGTCATGAGTGGCCTTTTATCAAGAGTTGTAAAAACTGAAAAAGACCACAGACTAGAGCAGTGGGCCTTGGCTGTTACAGCACTTGCCTGGCACAAGGATGCAGGTTCAAACCCGCAACGTACATAATGATGTGTCAAAGCAAGGAAAGCCATATGAAAAACTAACTGATTCTCTTTTTTCCCCTTTCATTCTCACTGTCCCTCTCTCTTTAAAGAAAAGAAAGAAAAGAGAAGAGAAGAGAAGAAAAGAAAAAGAAAAAGACCAGTCTCCATAAAGGAAACTGTAAGAATAACTGAATATCTGGACGCCAGGCTCAACTGGTTCTACATTTGAAAAGTAACCTTTAAAAATGATATGCCATGAGGCTGGCGCAGTTGCTCAATGGTATTGTGCTTGCCTGCCCTGCCTGAGGTCCCGGGTTCAAACCCCAGCGCCACGTTACACAGCTGGGTGTCGGTGCAGCGAGAACCAGATGAAAAACCAAAAGTTATTCTTTCTCTCTCACACTCCCTCTTTCTCTTTATAAAAAAAAAAAAAAAAAAAAGATATGCCATATAAATACTACTCCAAATCATAAAACAATGGGAAACTTCTCAATTCATCTTGTTACTTAATACCAAAACTACAAAGTTACCACTCCCACTAATAAAGTTGCGAAACTCTACATAAAATACTAAGAAATCAGTCCAGAAGGGATTAGTACATGACATGACATGCTACTCTAAGAATGCAGGGATGGATAAATTTTTTAAAATCTATTAATAACATATTTTTATAACCAATTTTTTTTTTCTTTCTTTTCAGGGCTGAGGACCAAACTCAGGGCCCTGTGTGTGCTAGGCAAGCGCTCTGCCACTGAGCTAAATCCCCAACCCCTATAACCAATATTAAAGGAGGAAAAACCACACTGTTTTATGATTAGGTTTTAAAATGATTTAGGAGGATTTCTGGCTTACTGGAGCCATTTACTACAATGGGAAAGACTAGAATGAAAAAGCCTGGTGAAAGGGCTATGAGGAAGTATGCAGTCATGGTAATTTTAAAAATCAGTTTACAAGTTCTCTGAAACTGTTCTCATCAAGAAATAAAGACTAATTTCTCTCCTTGAAGAAAAGACTAAACTCAAGGACTCACTTCTAACAAACCAAATATGGTGACACTGACTTTTGAGGCAATGTGGTAACAGGTGACAGAGCTTTCACACAGCTTTCTCTCAGAATGCTTGTTCTCAGAACCCATCATTCAGTGAGGAAGCCTAGGCCACAGAAGGCCACATACAGGTGTTCTGGCTAATACCCTCATCTGAGGTATTAAAAAGCCAGCACTGACCACTACACATATGCAAAAGAGAGCCTTTGAGATAACTCTAACCCCGTCAACCAGTAGATGAAAATCACATGGAAGAGAAAAACATAGTTGAGCCCAGTACATCACCATGAGAATGAGTAATAATGAATGACTGGTATTTTATTCCATGAAACTAAGAGTCATTTGTTACACAGCAGTGTGGCAATGATAACCACAACCAATGGATCAAAATTTCACTTTTAAAATCAGTATCTTCCATTATTTAAGCATAGACATCATCAAGAAAACAACTCATTTTCTATCTTCAAAACAATCACCAAACTAATTTTCATTTGACTTTTGGATGCTGGGAATGAAATCCCAGGACCTCACAATTAGCTATGTCCCAAGCCCCAAACCAAGTTCTTGTTGTTGTTTTAATATAATCAACTGTTGTGAATTTCTTATACTATGCTCTATCCTGGAAATTTGAAAATAATGAAGAAAATTAGCATATAATAAATTTTAACAAATAATAATCATTTGCTAAATACAAAGACAAATAAAATTGATGCAAATCAATATAAAAACCACGCACAAGAAGCTGGTGGTATACAGCTCAGAGGAAGAGTGCTTGCCTAGAAAGCACAAGGCCCCAGAACCACAAAAAAGTACATGAAACTGGTATACTGACCAAAACATTCCATGCAAATAAAAAGAATGTACATTTATTAACATAATTAGTGAGAATGCCTTCATGGACAAGGTGATTTTTCAGTAACTGAATTAAAAAAATTAATGAATTTGGTGGAAGAAATACTAGGCCCTAAAAGAAAAAGGATTTAAAAAAAAAAGAAAAAACTACTGGGTCATTTTATATATTGCTCTTGAAAAAATTGTAAACAGAGAAAGTTGGCATGAATGAGAGAAACTGTACTAATTACAGAGTAAGAAATAAGATTAAATGTTCTGGTGAAGGTTTTTTTTTTAAAATACATGTTTCATAATGAATATATAAAACATTTAGAGAAGTTATTTCGACTTCATTTGGAAGTTGAAGACTAGAGAAGTTATAACAGTAAACAAAATTATACAAATCAAATAGCATACAAAATCATAATTGTATACAAATCATCATGACAAATTAACACTGCTGAGGAAATGCAAATTGTGGCCAGAGAAATAACTGAGATTTTTCTCTAGAATGACCTGAACAGAAAATATAAACACTGTCTTCTATTCAAGAATTATTACCATGTATATGAGATTAACACTATATACACCCTTCACCTCTGATCAGAAACATAACATTCCCACCCACTCCCATCATCACTAAAATTTTGTTTAATGACTATAAGCATGTACACACCACACACATGCACACGCACGCGCGCACAGACTAAGTGTATTGTATGTACATTTATCTATTTATATATGCATGTGTATATAGGTACACACGTGTGTGATGTATGTGTACATTCTGTTTAAAAGCCCATTTATAATTATACAAAACCATATTGTCAAAAAAAACCCCAAAAAACTGTAATCTCAGTTACTCAGGAGGCTGAGGCAGGAGGACCACAGATTCAATACCAGCCTGGGAAACTTAGCAAGATCTCTGTCTCAAAATTAAAAATTAAAAGGGCTGGGGTTGCAGCTCAGTGCCAAAGTGCCCCTGAGTTAAGTTCCCAGTATTGGGGTGGGGAGGATGATCTAGTAAAAGCATTATTAGCTGTTTCATACCTGAAGTCGTAGGTACTTCCACAGTTATACTACTATAAGGGGGAGGAGAAGAGTCAGTTTCAAGTGCTGGTGCTGGAGGAGCTGTCTGCACAATCTGTGGTGTTGCGTTTGAAGTGGATGGCTGCTCTACAGCAGATGATTCTGAATTATCCTCTTCATTGTGAAGCTGAGAGAGCAAGGAAAAGGGAAATCAAACTAAAGTAATGCTGCTTACTACTTTTCTTCAATTTAAAATTTAAAGATCATTTAAGGCAATCACATTTTAGCCAAATACAAAATAAAATAGCATTTTAAAAGATGTACAAAAAATTTCAGGGCTGGAGTGGTGGCTGGTAGAGTGCTTCCCTGGCATGTGCGAGGACCCAGATCGAATGCCAGCACCACATAAACTACTAAGTGTTGGAGAAACAAAAAACAGATGAAAAACTAAATAAAGCTGATTCTCTCTCTCTCTTTAAAGAAAAAAAAAATTAAAGACCTAATCAGTCACTTGATCAGTTACTTGTTAAGAAATTCAGAATTTTGACGGCTTCTTCACAATAAAAATGAGGTTCAAAATTGTTATGAATTTATAAAGTTTTATGATTCAAAAGAGATTTAAATGCATGTAATACTATAGTAGACATTATTTACCATGTATTCATCACTATATATGTACTGCAAAGGAAATAAAAACTACTAGTGTCAGCCACAATACCATCTTTATTATACTTGAATCTAGAATAACTGGAAATGAAAACTGAATTATGAAACAAAATAACAACGTATAAGCATTCTAAAAATGTGGAATAATCTGTTTTCCTACAAACAGAAAAATTACTTCTAAAGCAAAATGAGACAATGAGTATAGAATTCTAAAAAATGTTTTCAGCACAATTTATTGCGAGCTCTTTAAGTAGGAATAGCATCATCTAACTCATTTAACACATCTGTGAGATACTGTTAGCATCCCCAATCAAAACAAAAAACATCATAAAACTTTGAAGTACAGAGACTGAATTTGCCAAACATCACAAAATCCAGGAAAGGTAAAGTCAGAAGTTAAACCCAAGATGTGGCTGCACACCTTTTACTTCATTTACAGTAACCTTTGAAAAGATCATTCTTTAGGGGTTTGCAACACCTAATGCAGGTAAACTAATACAATGTGAGCAAAAAAAATACCACAAAAAGTAATTCATCAAGTAGAGACCATAATTGATCCTTAAACATATATAGAAAAGAGGCCTTATTAAAATATATTAAGATACTTTCAAACTACAACCTCAGTTTGAAAATAAACTACAGATTTTCAATATTATTCAATTTCCATATCTTTACTTAAGAAATTCAATGTTAAAAACAATGCCCCAAAGAAATTTTGTCGCAGAGCTAGTGCACATACAATTTTGAATGTTATGGTGCAGTAAAACATGGATTTGGGTTTTAGAACTAAAAACATCATGGAAATCCTTGTTCTACTTTTCAGGACCTTTGGTAAACATCTTCTCTATGCTTCAGTTCTGAATATAGCCAAATCTTCATAGGATCATAAAATAACATTTGGAAAGAGAAGATACTAAGTAAGTATTAGTCTCTCCCTTCTTTTCCCTTTTACTTAGTATACCTTATTTCATGAACTCAAAACAGAAATTATAAGGTGCTTCACTGTCAGTCAAATAACTGGTCACTAACTTGCCTCCAAAAAATTATACAAACACAGTGGTAGGTCAATTTACTAAAATGCTTCTTGCACATGTCATGGTAAGTGATCACACCAAAATTTTTTTGTGTGAGTTAATAAATGTATTATAATTTTAATAGAACATACCAAAAAGTTATTTAAGTTAACCAAGATAATTCTTTCCACAAGCAGCATAGCACCAAGGTTTGAATAATAAAATCAATTCTCAGAAACTGAATTCTTAGTCTAAATAATCATAACGTGAATTTTCGTGAGCTTTACATTTGCTTTTAGCACTTCTCCAGTAGTTACTAAATGACTACCTTCCTGACTAGCAGCACTGTGTACCTCCCATTCCTTCCCACAGCATGCTATTCAGAACTTTTCAGCCAGTCTGAGTATTATTCTAAGAACAAACCTATCAACTGAGCAAGGTAAAACAAATAAATGCAAAGATATTTACAAGGTAGTAACAATTAAACAATAAAGTCACAGTTAAGATGTCAAAAAGAGAAAATCACTTTTCCACATCTATTAAAACTATAAGTGTAGATACAATGAACTTAAGAAAAAAATCTATGACAAAGCATCTTTCCTCACAAGAAAGACTTCTTATCACATCAAATATTGAACATAAATGTGCTCCCCACAATGAACAATTCATCTTTAAAATCTATTCATGTTTCTGCAATAAAAGAATAATTACAGGTTTTTCTACATATGATCTCTGAAATAAAGCTTTGGAAACGGTAAAACACCCTAAGTGATTTAGAATGGCCCAGCACCAACTGCTTTATTCTTATAAGATAAGATATACAGTAAGCATTTGCTAAGCATCAACAGGAAAACTTGATACTAGGTCAGTAAGTTCTACCACTATAGCACATAACTTCCAATTTACTTTAAATGTGACAATGGTAACTTAGACACCTTCGCAAGTAATGAAATCACTTCTATAAATTAACCTACTATAAAAGCACTTTAAATAAATCCACAGAAGTCTTCCAATCAAATTACATGTTTATCAAATTAGACACCACCATTTGGGAATAATTTCCCTTAATTGTTCTGCCCAGTGATTCTTTTTTATATTCTTTAATAATTACCTTAATAGCAAATCAGGGTCGGAGAGAAGGGGAAGACCAGTGTGAACCAGGTTCTGTACCCTAGCCATATATTACCTGAAAAGCTATCATTCCACCTCTTTCTACTATGAACCTCCTGAAAAAATGTGGGCAAAACAGTGTAGTACAAGAAAATAAAAATGTTCCTTAATATAGCAACCAGGGTGGTGGAAAGTTGCATGACTTTTTTTTTTCTAAAGGAAAAAAGATAACAAGGCTGCCTTAAAACTACTGCACCTACTCTCTATAAAGACTAAAAAGCATTCTGATGGACTCTTAAGTGGAAGGCCAGCCTTCAGTGTATAAAGTATTGCTTCTTCTAGTTGGCATGTCTCCTACAGTATAGCTCTTCACTCTATTTTAAGGTGATAAACATTAATGCAGTAACTGGAAGTTTTGCTTTTGTGAAGCGAGAGACCTCACTGAATGTTTTCTAAAAACCAAGATGACAACGTGTTGATGTGCTATGAAGCATTGCTCAGTGAGCAGTGTCCTGCTTCATGGCAGTGTGAGTTGACCAGCAACAGTTCCACCTGTCTTTCCATTTCTTTCCCTTTCTTTTTGAATTTGAGCAGTCTGTTATTATAGGAGAAAAACAATAAGATTTAAAGAAAAAAAAACTATTCTTAAAATTGAATAAGGTATCTAAATAGCAGATATACTTTATATACTACAATATTATAACTAAACTTATTATCACAGGGAAGAACTATAAATAAGAGGTTAGGAGTTGCAATGAGATAAACTGAGGCTCAATTTAAAAAACATTTTTATTATTAGAGCTATCGAAGGCACTGGTCTTTTTGTGAGGCAACAAATTCTTTCAACAAGAGTTTAGGTGATCTAACAAGGCTGTGGGTACAACTAGGGTAACGTGGTTTTCCCAAAAAACTTTCACTTTATACTGTTGTTTCAGGGACCCACCCAATTTACATACCATTTTCACTCTCAAAAAATGTTTAAATTTGATAAATTATATGATCAACATAATGAAATTCTGGTCTTCAGTAACAAATTACATAGTAGATGACAAAGGTTCCTCCTAACTCTTTAGGTACTGTCATTAATAAAAACAAGTAATTTTTGTCATTTTATGTTGCGTTATTTAACTTCGGACTTAAAGAAGAAAATGACTGGAGTCAAAATAAAATCAAATGGAAGAGTCAAGCTACTCGTATAAGTTAGGCAGCACAGGTGCTAAGGGATTTCCACAGACAACTCCACTCTTCTGAACCAACACCTCAGAAGAACGGTTCCCACTGAACCACGCTGCTCAACAAATCGAGCTTGATTCTCCATCAATAAAACTGAATTATAGCCGTTTTTCCTCACACACACCTAATTAGGTACATAAGCAGAATTTTCTCAAACTTAGTTTTCCAATATTTTCCCCACTAAGCCCTTTGCTCCTTTAGGCACTTTTACAGATGGTGGGAGCTAGCATTTGACAAAACAAAAATATGAACTATTAGGAAACAGATGTAAAAACAACAAATGAAAATCAATGAGAAAACTGCAAGTTAGTGAATCAGGCCTAATTCTTGGCTTCTTATTTTGAATGTGGACTTTTGATGTTTGGTATGGTTTTATATTTCATAATATAATACAGCCATATATTTTCTGCTAATAAAAACATTTCTTGTTGGTATGACAGAATATGTTAGTACTTCACGGTGCTCTACAAAAAGAAGACTCTATGAACTCCAGATGCTTCATCACTTGAACAAGTCTGCTTAAAACCAAGGGTCACCAAATATTTTTAGCAAGATACTACTACGTTGTCTTTAAAAAAAAAAAAAAAGAGGTTTTGGTTTCATCTTAAAATTGCTACTGTCTAATTTCTAGACACATACAACATCCCCAAATTGACACAGGATAATATTAAAATCCTAAACAGCCCAATAACAGGCACCGAAATCCATACAGCAATTAAAAGTCTTCCAAAGAGAAAAGCCCAGGACCTAATGGATTCTCTTTGGAGTGTTACCACACCTTTGAAAAAGAGCTAAAACCTCTCCTTATTAAGCTATTCCAAGAAATTGAAATTATTAAGCTATTCCAGGAAACTGAAAAAGAGGGAACTCTCCCAAACACCTTTTATGAACCAACCATACATCTGATACCAAAACCCAACAAAGACACATCAAAAAAAAGAAAACTATAGACCAATATCCCTCATGAATATCGATACAAAAATCCTTAATAAGATTCTTGCAAACCGCATTCAAAAACACATCAAGAAAAGTCTTCATGATGAAGTGGGCTTCATTCCAGGTACGCAAGGCTGGTTCAACATACGCAAATCAACAAATGTGATTCATCACTTAAACCGAATTAAGGACAAAAACCATATGATCATCTTAATAGATGCAGAAAAGGCCTTCAATAAAATCCAGTACCCATTTATGCTCAAAACTCTAGAGAAAATAGGGATCAAAGTAACTTAACTTTGCAAAGGCCATATATGCCAAACCCTCAGCCAATATAATACTAAATGCAGAAAGGTTGAAAGCATTTCCACTGAACTCGGGAACAAGACAAGGCTGCCCACTTTCACCACTTTTATTCAATATAGTCTTTGAGACCCTGGCTGGAGCAATCAGGCAACAGGAAGAAATCAAAGGGATAAGAATAGGAAGGAAGGAAGTCAAACTATCCCTTTTTGTTGATGACATGATCCTATATCTGGAAGATCCAAAATTTCCACCAAAAAACTGCTAGAGCTAATAAAACAGATTTGGCAAAGGAGCAGGCTACAAGATCAACACCCATAAATCAATAGCTTTCCTATATGCCAACAATATTAGGACAGAAGAAGAAATTAGGAAATTGGTCCCATTCACAATACGCTCTAAAAGAATAAAATTCTTGGGAATTAATCTAACAAGAGAAGTAAAAGACCTCTACAATGAAAATTACTGAACAATGAAAACAGAAATTGCAGAAGACCTGAGAAGATGGAAAGATGTTCAGCGCTCTCGGTTACGCAGAATTAATATAATTAAAATGGTCATTCTGCCAAAAGCACTGTACAGATTCAATGCAATCCATCAAGATTCCAACATCATTCTTTATAGATATAGAAAAAGCAATTCTCAAATTCATATTGAACAAGAAACCCAGAATAGCCAAAACATTACTAAGCAAGAAAGATGAAACAGGTGGTTTTGCAATACCAGATGTAAAATTATACTATAAAGCTGTAGTATTAAAACAGCATGGTACTGGTATCAAAATAGGAATGAAGACCAATGGAATAGAATAGAAGACTCTGAGACAAACCTACAAATCTTTAAACACCTGATCTTTGACAAAGGGGGACAAAATACAACATGGAGGAGAGACAGCCTAGTCAACAAATGGTGCTGGACAAACTGGACAGCCACTTGCAGAAAATTGAAATTAGATCCTTTTCTCTCACCGAGCACAAAAATCAAATCTAAATAGATCAAGGAATTAGGGATTAAACCAGCCACCGTACAACAGCTAGAGGAAAAATTAGGATCAACACTCCAGCATATGGGAGTTGGCAACAAGACTCCTAAAGTGAAAGAATTACAGTCTAAAATCAATGAGTGGGATGCCATTACACTAAAAAGTTTCTATACAGCTAAGAAAATCATCAAAACAGTCAACAGAGAACCTAAAGGATGGGAGAGAATCATGGCCTGTGATCCCTCTGACAGAGGACTAATGTACAAAATTTACAAAGAACTCGAAAAACTCAATAACAAAAACACAAACAATCCAATCAATAAATGGGCCAGAGAGCTAAACTGAAACTTCTCAACAGAGGACATTGAGCAAGCCAATGAAACATGAGAAAGTGTTCTAAATCACTGGTAATCAGAGAAATGCAAATCAAAATTACCTTAAGATTTCACCTCACTCCCATCAGACTGGCAAAGATGAAGATTACAAACAATAACAAATGCCGGAGAGTTTGTGGGGAAACAGGAACACTAGCACACTGTTGGTAAAATTGCAGACTGGTCCAGCCACTCTGGAAAGCAGTGTGGAGACTTCAGAAAATTAGGGTTGGATCCACCATACGACCCAGCCATCCCTCCCAGAGGAGTTAGAATCAGCACATTACAGTAACACAGCAAAATCCATGTTCATAGCAGCTCAATTTACAAAGCTAAATTATGGAACCAACCCAGATGCTCCTCACTGGATGAATGGATCCAAACGCTCTGGTGTATATATACAATGGAGTTCTACTCAGCTATTAGAAACAATGATATTGCATCTACTGAAGGTAAATGGATGGCATTGGAAGAAATCATGCTGAGTGAAGTTAGCCAAACCCAGAGTCTCAAGGGCCGAATAGTATCCCTCATTTGTGGAGGTTAAACCTAAATCCAGGCTTGGGAGTAAAGTAAACAAACTTGTGTATTTAGATCCATAGAACAAAAATGCAAAATGTTAATATTTATGAGACACAGTTGCAAGATACTTCTTAAGATACCTGAATAACCTATGCTGCATACTGTACAAAAACATAAATGTTTAACCCCAATGTCAAATATTCTGAAGAATAACAAGGGATGATAGGAACAGAGAAGGGGAAATGTTGGAACTGAGATAAAGAAAGGTACATTCCAAGCAGTTATGTCACTGTATATACTATAGCCATATATACTAAAATAATGTTCTTCATAGGTATAAGAATTATGTCACTGTATTTGGGGGTTTTTTAAAATTAAATTTACCTTGTTTACTGTGTTTTTTTTTAATAAGACAGAGAGAGAGAGAGAATCAATTTTATTTAGTTTTTCATGGACTTTTGTTGCTCGGACACTTCATTGTGTACATGGTACTGGGGTTTGAACCCACGTACTCGTGCATGGAAGACAAGCACAATAACTGCTGAGCCACAGCTCCAGCCCCTGTATTTGGGTTTTTTAGGAACAATATAGGACCCAGAAGAAAGGCAAGGGATCAGGGGACGACAGGAGGAGGGAGGTAGAGGGGTATGTATGGGGGGGTTATGTTAGCATTCTGTAACATAAAATATGACATTCGTATCCTTACAATAACTCCCTTAAGTTTACAATTATGTGGGATCTTTTGTTGAAAATTATACAATCTGGAATTATAACCAAATATATATTTACATATATCTAAATATATCTAAAGAATATAAATTAGAAATGGTATTTTTCTTTTTAATGAAAGAGAGGAACAGTAAGAGAGAGAAAAAAAGAGAATCAATTTTATTTAGTTTTTCACATGACCCTGGTTGCTCCAACACTTTGTTGTGTACATGGTGCTAGGGTTTGGACCCACAGCCTTGCACATGGCAAGGCAAGTGCTGCAACCACTGAGCCACCACTCCCACCCCCAGAAACGGTATCTTTTTGAGCTGGGGGCATAGCTCAGTGGTACAGAACTTGCCTAACAAGCACAAGGCCCTGGGTTCAATCCCCAGTACCACACACACAAACACACACACACCTGCCCCAACACACACACAAACTAAATTGAAGTAGTATTTGTCTTTTTGGGAAGACAGAAGAAATTATTCTATTAATGGAGGAATTAAGTGATTAATGAATAAGAAATCAGATTTATATTGACAGACTAGTTCTTTTTCTGAGCTACAGACCTATGTATCCAGATATTCATTAAAACATTTTCACAAAGACACCAATCACAAAAAAAGGGGGGCTCTGGATTTATGTTCAGTTCTATCACTTCTCAGTGCTAACTAATTCTACAAATTGTTCAAATCTCAGCTTAAAATTAAATTCTCAGGAAGACCTTTGTCTCCCAAAACAGAACAGGATTCTTTGATCTAACTGTAACCTCAACTCTGTTCTTCAGAGCACTTATGCAATAGCATTTTATTTATGTAATCATTCATTTACACTATTTTCCCAGCTAAATAGCTCTACAAAAGTAGAGGCTGCTTCAGTGTTGTTAAACATTGAAAATAGAAGTATGCCCCCACCAAATACTATGATTCAGCTTTGATTAATATTAAAAGAAAATGCAATATAGGTCACCAGTCACAGAGAAACTTAAGAAGGAAAGCCTGGAAAGAGAATCAACCTGGTAACTCAAATCCTTTGAAGATTTTCACAGCTAGTTATTACCTTCTTTAGCAAGTTAAAAGGAAGGAGCTAAAGAATATTTACATCTCAAAGACCTCCAAGGAACAAAGAAACCAAACAGGTGAGGTAAAAATGTTATATAAATTTCTATTTTCAAAAGAATTACATCTCTGGTTAAATTCCTTTTCATATGCTAAATCTGCAGCATAAGTATCCTAGATCCTAAGATTCCCTTTTTGAATATAATGTGCTCTGTATGGCACACTTACTAGCTGTGTTCAGTCCTGTAATTAAACGACATGCTTCTTAAAAGTATCAGAAAATAACAAACTACAAAACTATTTAGCTTACTCAGATCTTACCTAAGGGAGAAAAATGTATTTACAAATCTGTCCTACAATTATACTTCAGTTTCAACTGGTCAATATGATCTTACCACAAATTACAGCTTGCTGATCTCCTACTCGTTAATGAGTAGGGAAAGAAAGGAAACAAAAAGACAGAAATATTTGAATGTGCCAGGTTGAAACCTTCTGATACTTTCTTTCATTTAAGGTTGTGTATCATAGGGCACTCCCCCTTCTCAAAGCCTAGTAACCCAACAATCTACCTCACACCAATCTAGCATGAAAAGACCATAATATATGGCCTAAATGTCTATATATTTCATCATGGAAAGATGTTCAGCCTCACTTTTTTGGTCATATACCAACATATATGTTAAATAAGACATGTTAAGATCATTTTAAACGATCACTATTCTCAAAATCTGGTCACCAATTTGGGTTTGTCTGTCTCTACAGTACAAAATTCTATTTCATTAATGCAAGCAACTTTTTAAGAAATACTTCTTAGTGACTGTGCTGTAGTTTTTAAGCAATTAGGACAGATATGTGATTATATCCCTGAAATAATTTCCATTCTTTCAATTAAACTCATGGAAATTTGGATGGGACCTCACTCCAGGACCTGACTATCTTTCATCAATGAGGATTCTCCTTTGCCACAGCAACTAACTCCCACCTACCAGTATGAGCCTACAAAGGTTACAAAGATAACTCAGGATGATGCAATCAGAGGATACCCAAAACTGTGTTAACAGGATACGAAAAGAAGAAAAATTAGAAAAGTGATGAGTCACCCCCTTCCTCAACACAGCTAAGGAAACACCAAGGTACTTTTCAGTATCTCTGTAAATTAACAGGACTAACTTCCAAATCAAACCTGCCTTCCAAACCATAATTGATTTCCATGTACGTACAAGTTTGTCAGGATGAACCCAACAACTACGTATAACTAGAAAGCTTAAAAAAAAAATTAGGGTTGGAGCAGTGGCTCAGCACTTCCCTGGCATGCATGAGAACCTGTATTTGAACCCTAGCACCATATACACAACTAAGTGTCTGAAAAAGTAAAACCAGGTGAAAAAATAAAATTCTCTTTGTTTCTCTCTCTTTAAATAAAACAAAGCAAAAAACGAAACAGAACAAAAAAGAAACAACAACAAAGGAAGATCAGTAGAGAAAAGGGACCAAAGAGTAGGGGATAGGAGGGTAGATACAAAAGGTGGAAAAGCTGGGAATTGGTACTGGCCAAATTATACTGTTAGATTATATGCATGTGTAAATGCATAACAACAAATCCCACCAACATGTACAACTATACACCAATAAAAATGTGGGACAAAAACCTTGCCTTCCATTCAATTATGTTTTGTTAGAAACAATAATACAAGGCAACTCTAGTCTTTAATATTTCCTTCCCTAAATGGCTTGGGAACCAAAATTTTGAAGAACAGATAGGATGCTGCATTTTTAAAAAGCAGAAGTTTTAAATGATCATGTTCAAATTTTAAGTCCTAAATTTTCAAAATATTCCAATGCTGATTTTTATAAATCAACATACTGGTGGTATTCTGTTAACACGTGCATTGATAACATAATGATAACTGCAATTTGTAATTTTAACAAAATGTATTCCTTTCCTCTTCCCCCTAAATAAGAACATTCTGACAGATTCTCCAGAAGTTTCTGACTTGCATGTACCAAAAATAAATATGGTAGCAAACGTGGTAGATTTTAAAGTTTAAAAACTAAAACTGCCTAAAAAGTATGCTTCATAAATTAAGGACTAGAGTCTCAAGCACAGTAAAAATATAAAAATACATATCATTGAATTTGGAATTAAACACCCTTTCAGAAAACAGAATCGGAACATTCAAGAAGTTTAAAAGCAAAACTATCTAGGCACAAAACCGAAAGCAAGAGCTAGTAAATTCCTGGTATCATTTCCTTTCAGGAAAACACTCAATTGCAAATATGTGCTACTTCTTGAGGCCCTGCAGGGTGAGAGATCCTGGTTTGAGGGTGTTTGTCTTCCCAATCAGATCATAAGCTTTTGAAAACCTAGAAAGTATGTTTTGTTCATCCTTGTATCCCCTAAAACAGGTGTCAGTGCTTAAGGAATAGGTTCACATTAAATGCATAGTCCGCTAAGCCTAATGGACTTTTTTTCTCTTACCAAAAGAGGAACTGACTGAAGCAACAAATGCCATGGGCTGAACATCTCAAGATCAAGTATTACACCTCAGAGATATGATTCCCACAGTTCTCTACACACAACAAAAACTTAAAACACTCAATCATTCAATTGCTGGGAGACTGTCACTACAACTTAATGAGCAAGTATCTGCACCCAAATTACTAATTAAAACGATTTTCCAAAAACCATAAGTCACTGAATATGTATCCCTAAAAGAGAATATAAATTCCAATACCACATCACTACGTTAGAGATAACCATGCTTCCACAGCTAGAAAAGACAGTCAACAGTGAAGAGACCAAAAGAAAAAAGAAAATAAAATTTACAAGCAGCTCACCTTCTCTCATTCCAAAAATCAGAGTAGGGTAAGGTCCCTGAATTAGAGATAAGCTGCCTGACACTCACTGCACTTTGACAGAAGCATCAATGAGTTATGGTGCTATAAAATTATAAATGTTCACACACTGGACTTTTATTCATACGAAAAAAGTATAATAGTAAAAAGTATAAGGACAAGAACCTAAAATAGGTCACAAAAGCGGCAATTTTTAAAAGTAAATCAGTAGGGGTTGGGGATTTAGCTCAGAGACAGAGCGTTTGCCTAGCACGCACAGGGCCCCGAGTTCGGTCCTCAGCCCTGAAAAAAAAGAAAAAAAAAAAAGTAAATCAATAAAAATGACTCTAGAAAAATTTCTTTAGAAAAACACGTGAAATAACAGCAGAGGTATAAAAATTATGAATAAAAATTATACAATTTTCCTAGAAATTAAAGAAGTAAAACATACATTTGAAAGGATGAACTTGAACTATTGCTAGTGACATAAATTAATTCAATCTCTTTGAGGAAGAATTTAGCAATTCCAGGTAAAGCTGAAGTATGCAAACCCAATAATTCTACTTATAGATGTTGGCAACAGAAAACTCTCATAAGTGGACACAGAGAATGCTCAAGGTAACAAAAAAATTTATTCTACATTTACGTAACACAATTCAACAATTTAAACTGGTGAATTATATCTATATTTACCATCATAGATAAATTTCTTTTTTTTTTTTAAGAAAGAGGGACAGTGAGAAAGAGAGAAAAAGTATCAACTTTATTTAATTTTTCATATGGTTTTCACTGCTCTGAGACTTAATAGTATATGTGGTACTGTGATTCCAGGCAAGTGATACAACCACTAAGCCACCACTCCACCCTATCATAGATAAAGATAAATCTTAACAATATGCAGAAAATAGTAAAATAGGGCTGGAGCAGTGATTCAGTGGTACAGTACTTGCCTGGCATGCGGGAGGACCCATGTTCAAACCCCACCATCAGGACCCATGTTCAAACCCCACCATCATATACACAACTAGGTGTTCGAGAAAAACAAAAAACAGATGAAAAATTAAATTAAACTGATTTTCTCTCTGTCCCTCTCTTTAAAAAAAATTAGCAAAATATTGTGACAAACACATTTTCACAAATGTGTTTAAGTATAAATTTTATGTATTTAAAGTATAAATTTTAAAAAAGACACAAATATAATCAGTGAAAATAAAGCAGAAAAACATTCACAGTAGGATAAAAATCAACTTTGGGGTTGGGGGAGGAAGAGAAAGCGTGGAAATGAAGACTTTAAGGAAAGGAAGATTCAAGATCCACAGCAAACAGCAAAATAATAACATCTATTATCTCCATGATGAATACAGAACTATTCTATTATTTTCTATATTTTATTTTGAAATGTTTCACAGTTGTATTTAAATTTTTAAAAAAATTGAGCCAGCCAAGTTTCCATGGCTAGTCAAGATACACATTTCCAAACATGAAAGAAGCACCCATGGCACTCATGTTTCCTTGAAATAAAACTACTCCAAGACAAAGCCCAAGCAATTAAAAAAAAAAAAGAATCAAAATTAAAATCACAGAAGCAGTAAAACCAGGGATAAAGATATGGTGGTAAGCACTAAATCCATTTAGATATAGAACCAAGGCTAAATATGGAGCTAAAGACTAACGCTTGGGAAACAGAAAGCAAATATTATGTACCTTGAAAAGCAAAAATATAAATAACATAAAAATTAGAACTGCGGAAATAAAAGATGCGAGAAAATATTAGTAATGCTTCATTTTTCACAGCTGAGATTTAAGGTCTAACATTCAAAATTTAATCATGCATTTTGGAGGCTGAAGCGGTGGCTCTGCTTGCCTGGCATGACGAGGACACGGGTTCGAACCCCAGCACCACATACGCAGCAAAGTGTCAGAACAATGAAAGTCACATGAAAAACTAAATAAAATTGATTCTTTCTGTGTCCTTCTCTCTCTCTAAAAAATAAATAAATAAATAAATTTAAAACAATAAACATGCAATTTGCTTTGTTTTGCTTTTCATTTTTGTTACTGGGGATTTAACCCTCGGGCACTTTACAACTCAGCTACAAACTCAGTCCCTTTTAATGTTTATTTTGAGACAGTTTCACTATATTGCTTAGAGCCTTGCTATATTTTGAGGCTGGCCTCAAACCTGCCATTCTCCTCTTGGCTTCCTGAGTCTCTGGGATTACAGGCATGCGCCATCCCACCATGTTAAATAGGAAATTTTTAAGAAATTCCAATTTCTTACTGATTCTTATATTCATGTCTTAATTATAGTGAAATCTTATATTACCTAACAGCTCTGTGGTTAAAAAACAAAACAAAACAAAACTTTACAGAGAGTTCAATAGTTCTTCAAGGTTTTTGCCCTTGCTATTAAATTCAAACAAAATCATCATTCCTATTTTTATTTTTAAAAACAGCATAAATAGGCTTTATGCAGAAGTCAGCCATGACTGGTCCCATCCTTCCCTGTGAACAGGCAGTCTGTACCAGAAGGCCAACCTGAGTCCCTTGGTACGGAACCAGCCTTCCCTTACAAGGTGCCTGACAGACTGCCATCACGACCATTCTTTTCTGTTGTTGCCAGGGGAACCACCATCCTTGCCAAACATGCTTGGTGTGGAGGAAACTTCCTGGAGGTGACAGTCCAGATTCTC
>PVKS010019849.1:25667-37866 GCA_004027875.1 Aplodontia rufa | reverse complement strand
AAGTTGAATTTGAAATGTATGTGCATTTGCAAAGAACCTAGAAGACAAAACCATTGAATAAGAGAAACTAAGTTGGAGGAGTTAAGGTACTTGATTGTAAGATTTGTCAATAATGGGGCTGGAGCGGTGCCTCAGTGGTTACAGAACTTGCCTGGTGTGTGTGAGTACGAGAGTTCAAACCCCAGCACCATGTACACAACAAAGTGTCTGAGCAACGAAAGTTACATGAAAAACTAAATAAAGATTCATCTCTCTCTCTCTCTCTCACTCTCTCTCTCATTGTTCTCTCTTTCTTTAAAAAAATAAAAAAGATTTATCACTAATGTAGGTAAGCCACATGCAGTGGCACACACCTGTAATCCCAGCAGCTCTAGAGGCTGAAGCAGTAGGATCACAAGTCCAAAGCCAGCCTCAGCAACTTAGCAAAGCCTTAAGCAATTTAGACCATGTCTCAAAATAAAAAAATAGAAAGGCTGTGGATGTGGCTCAATGGTTAAGCATCCCTGGGTTCAATCCCTGGTACATAATAATAATAATAATAATAATGTTATGAAAATGAAGAAAGAATGGTACTTGTTAATAATCAATTTTATATTGATATCTTAAATGCCAATGTACATTATATATTATATATCTATATTCACACACATTTTATACATGTGGTGTGTATATCATTATACATACACACAAAAAATATTTTACTATGATATTTTAAATAGTTAAGTTGTTTTCAACAAAGATACCAAAAAGTCAATAGACAAGAATGTTCTCAAAAAATAGTATAGCAACAATGGGATATTCGTATGCAAAACAATGAACTCAATTCCTTATCACCTCATAAATAAAAATTAACTCATGACAGATAATATTAAATGCAAAAGCTAAAACTATAAAACTTCAAAAGAAAATATAAAGCAACAACCTTGCAAACCTGGGATATGCAAGTTTCTTAAGATAGGACACAAAATGACTAACCATAGGAGGAAAGACAGCAACAAACTAGACTATCAAAATTTGGAAATATTTCTCATCAAAATACACTACTAAGAAAATAGGCAAAGCACAGATTTGGAGAAAATGTTCACAGTGCACATATCCGACAAAAGACACATATCCAGAAACCAGAAAGGATTCCTGGAACTGACAACCCTGTTTAAAATGAGCAAATGATATAAACAGATACTTTATACAGGAATATATCCAATTAGTCAATCAGCATGTAAATGAAATTTTTGGAAACAGAAGATGGATGGATGGATGGATTGATGGAAGGAAGAAGAAAGACGGATATAAAGTGGATATATAGGTTCTACAGTAGATACTGAATTGCTGAATATGGGACCAGAAAGGATTAAAAAAATACATCAAGTTGAAGATTTCAAAGGCAAAATTTGTCTTTCAAATGGAAAATTTAGGTAAGTATCTCCTTCACCTAACTCTGGTTATCATTAGTGCATAAGGTTGAAATATGTTATTGTGCACTAAACCACAAATAACCCATACCTAATAACTAGGCTTCAATCTTGACTTGTGGCATGCATCCACCTGTAGACATGGCCATATGGCTACTTCCGTAGGAATGGAGCTGGTGATCATTTCTATCTTTTCTCACTGTTCACAAGGAAGCTTGGTCTTTTGTAACAGGACATGAAGTTGCTCTGACCACAATGCAGGGTGAGCCTTCCTGCAGGGAGTGCCACACTCTGCAGTTTTTCTCTCTTCTTCAATACATTTAGGGATGCCTGGTATTCTTTCATCTCTTTGGGCTCTACAGAGCTAATTATAAGAATGATGCTGGAGGAACATACCCGGTTCTGTGGGTGAGTTGGGGAAGGGGGTGGTTACTGCAGTGGATAAAGCAGGATTTTCCCTTGGCAACTCCTTATGTACCCTTGGAGTTAGATGTGAGAATTAAGTCACGTGATAACTAAGTGGTGTCAACATGAACACAGCGTAAATTTTGACATACTGACGTCAGGAGGTGACTCTGCATTCCCCCTATCAACTTCAATTCTTTTGCTCTTAGCATAAACCTTTATGCTTAACTGTAGAAGACAGGGCCTGTATTGATAGTAGTAATTTCCAAATCACTTTTTTTGCACCCAAACATTCTTTATGGTGCTTTCCCTATAGTCACAGGATATGTATGGGAGAGGTAGATTATTACCTGAACGAGGGCATGAATCTTAATGCCAGATTCTTTGATGAGACTGTAATATTTTTCCATTTGATCATGTTGATCATCCAGAGAAAGCAAGGATTCCCTTTTCTCATCTTTTCTTTTAAATATTGGAGCCACCCATGTTTTCATGATGCTTTGAATCTCCTCCACATTGTCTTTAGTCTTCTGAATTCTTTGTTCAAGATCATGAATACTATTGGTGATTTGAATGACATAATCCCAAATGCCTGTTCCCCAAAAGAAATACAGTTAAATGAATCACTTCACAGTGGCATAGCTGAAGGGCTACTTGCTATGAGAGATGGGGATGCTTGCAGGTTTTATGAAGCTTTTCTGTATGGATTACATCATTATCATCAAAACATTTTTCTTCCTACTTGTATTAACAAACCGGCCATAATTCTGACTATGGAGGAAGAGAAACAGGTAACACGTACCCCCGCACAAACACACACACACTAGAGTTTGTTACATATGCCAAGAAATATGATTTTACATCCAGATACCAGTGCAACCTGGTGACTTTATTTGGACTGATCAATTTTTTTAGCAAGTTATGCAAGATTGAAAATGTCATTACCTCTTATATATTGAAAAAAGTCTTAACTTTTTAATATGACATTCTGGGACTTTTATGGACTGACTGTGACCTTCCTTCTTTTCAAATTTCAAGTTTTCTGAGGATGCTTATTTAAATTAATCTCCCTGCCTGTGACTCACAACATGTCTCTTTTAACTCTATGGTGGTTTTTTATCATGGTCATTTTTGTATGATTTGGGCTGCATGTATAACTTTTGTCTTCACTAAGATGAGCTCTTTGAAGGTAACAACCACATCCCATACACCTGTCATATCTCCCTGCACACAGTCTCCTGAACATGTTAACCAATGAAACCAAAGTTTCATTGGAAAACTTACTGGATTGAATTGGGGAACACTAAAGAAGTACATGCATGATTGCCTCTTTAAGACATTTGCAATCTAGTTACTATAACTAAACAATGATCATATAGTTAAGAGCTCTCATTTTTGGAGTGCCAAGTAAATGCTTGGGGCATCTTATGTAAACTGCAAGTCTCTCAAACTATAGGCAGAAGAGTTTTCTAGTTTGTCCAGTCATATCCCAAGAGAAGGGAGGGAGGAGAAATATCAACCCTCCTTGCTTCTCGACTTGCCTATATGTCAGACTTGGGTTCCTGCCCCAGTCAGACTGCCAGGGTATGATCTGAGGTTCTATTAACTCTATTAGAGCCTGGAATCTCTGTGCTCCTTAAATTGCCTGTGGTTACCTTCTGTTTTCCAGTTCAGAGTCTCCTCTGCAGCTCTCAGCTGGAGATCGATGGCTTGCAGCTCTTTCTCCACTAATGGATGTTCTACCTCTAGCAGAATTTTCATAACCTTGTTGTACCAATTTGCCACCAACTCCAAGTTGGCCGCGAGCTGCCGGTAGAATTCCCTGGAGGAGAACATGGCTGCTGCAGTCTCAGGGATGTGTTTTGTCTCTCTGGGCTCAAGATAGCTCATCTCTTTCAGCACTGAAGTCAGCTGGAGGAAAGAACACAGGTGGCTATCATTCAGGTGTTGTGAGACAGCTGCTGCGTTGGGTAAGGATTGGAACATCCTTGGGGACTGACCCAAAGACCTTCCGTATCTCTTCTTAACCTTTGTTCCTTGAGTTCCTTAAATCTACTCTCAGGGAAGGAAAGTCAAGTATTAGGAAGAAGGAAGCAGCAAGTTTTACCCAGATCTATAAATCACAAACAAGAGCAGGAAGAGAGAATCCTGAAAAAGGAGACATCAGCGACAGCAGGGGAGAGCTCTCTATGTGGCTGCTGGAGACATGCTCATGCTGGCTGAGCCAGTTCCACCGAGGGCTCCTGGTACGAAGGTGGAGGATCAGCTGGCCTGGCCACCCACATGCATGCCCAGCCTCAAATGTAGACTTCCGGTGTTCTCTTCAAAGGAGATCATCACATAATCATTGAGAGACACTGACTAGAGTGACAACACATGACATAAGTTTAGCTGTTAAATAGAATCATTTGGAATATTTCACAATCTCTGTAACCCTGTGTTGGCATTTTGTGTGTGTGTGCTTTTACATGTGAAGAGGACAGGAAAAACAATCATCCAGGCCTCTCTGAGCTTCTGGAGTCCCTGAGTTTATTGGTACGTGAAAGAATAAATAGCCAAGCAGACAGGGTCCAAAAAAGCAAAACAAAAACAACAACAACAACAAAAAAAAAAAAACCAGAAAGGCCTTGCTGGGCACCGTCTTCACTCGTGATTGTTCATCAGTGTGTTTCTATCTGAACCCACAAGGACTGAAGAGTATAAAGTCCCAGTTCTGCCTCATAGCAAGACATCCCAGCTCCCAGATTCTCTTCCATTTCTGACCAACCAGTCTGAGGAAGAACGAAGACAAATACTAACGATTTGGAGGGGAAATGAACTCAAGTCTCCTAATTTACTTTGAAATGAGCTTGAGAGGAATAGTTAAAAACTTAAGTATAAAGAAGTGAAGTTAAAATATTTTTGTAAAAAATTTGTAGCTCTACAGTATTGACACAAAACCACAAAGCAAACCAGAGATTTATATGTGGAAAATATCAGACATAATAAAATGACAAACTTAAACTGGCAAAAAAAATTTTAATCTTTTTTTTTCCAGGTTTCTTCATACTTGAAAAATATTTCCCAAATTTTCTAACAAATTCACAGAAAAGTAGGCCACATCCATCAGAAAGTGGGCCAGAGGATAAGCAATTTATAGAAAAAAATCAAGTGGGACTGGAGCGGTGCCTCAGCATTTACGGTGCTTGCCTGGTGTGTGTGAGGACGCGAGTTCAAACCCCAGCACCACGTACACACTGAAGTCTTGGAGCAACAAAAGCCACATGAAAAACTAAATAAAATTGATTTCCTCTTTTTCTCTCTCTCAATGTCCCTCTCTCTTTAAAAAGAAAAAAGAAAGAAAGGAAAAAAAAGAAAAAAATACCAATGAACACAAGGTTTTTGTTTGTTTTTAGTTCAACGGTCTGGAAACGTAGGAAATGAATGCTACCTTGTTGGCAGGAGGATAACAAACTTCCATCTTTCTGAAGAACAGGTTAATAACACACATGAAAAGTCTCAAAATGTGAATATCCCATAGGCAGCAGTTATACTTTTAGGCATTTATCCTAAAGAAATAATTAAGAATGTATATAACATGGGGCTGGAGCAGTGGCTCAGCGGTTACAGTGCTTGCCGAGCATGCATAAGTACATGGGTTCAAACCCCAGCACTACGTACACAACAAAGAGCAACAAAACCATGTGAAAAACTCAATAAAAATTGATTCTCTCTGTCTCTCTCTCTCTCTCTCTCACTGTCCTTCTATCTTAAACAAAAAACAGAATGTATATAACAATAACTAAGGATGTTTATTATCACACTATCTATATACTAAGTTTTGTCCAACTGAAGATGTCAAGGATTAGATAATTCACTATTACTTTATGTACAACTGAAGAAAGAAAAATTATCACTTATTAAACTATGAACATATGCCAATTTTAGAGATCTAAATATGTAAAAACAAATGCATCCTAAATTTAATAAAATGCAGACTAATAAAACCTAAAAATAATTTAAATGACCAACAATGACTGAAGAAACTGGAAAATAATTTATATGTCTAATAGGGCACTTAAAAATTTAAATACACAGAAGTTTATAAAAATTCATCTATACAATCCTGAACCCGTCCCAGAAGGGCAGATCTCTGATCATGAACCCTAGACTGAAAAACATGCTACTGTTCATTCTCAGAAAGCAGCAAGGTTATTACAACCCTGTGCACAGTGGTGACTGTAGCTTTTTGACTTCTTGTTATTCTAGTTGTCCCTCCTGGATTCGTATTATAGTTTAGCTATTTTCTCCCTCTCCCACTTTCTTTTCTCCGTCCTTTTCCTTGTATTGTTTACACACACAAAGTTCCTACACTTGCTACACATAGAGTTTTGTTTTCAGCTCTGTCTACAGTACATTCCCAGGGTACATGCATCAAGGCAGAAATAGGTAATGGTTAGCTTAGTGCAACCAATACATTTCTGTGTTTTTTTTAATTGGTTCAATATAGTCTTACATATTGGAGGAATCATTGTTACATATTCATGAATACATTTTACATATTCATGAATACATTTCTTTTTAACCTGAGTGATGCAGGACCTGACACAGACTAGCAGTTGGTTATTGTTTTCTCCAGCATTAAGCTTTCTGTGGCTGCTACTGTCCTCAATGGCCTTCCATTCTTCTAACCATCGAGATCAGGTGTGCCCAAATTCAGCACCATTAACACTTTTTGGACAAGTAACTCTTGATTGTGGGGCTCCATCCTGAGAATTGTAGGAAGTTTAGTGGCATCCCTGGGGTGGGCCCACAAGATGCCATTGACACCCCCTCCAAGTCTGATAAACCAAAATGTTTTCAGGTGGACAAAATTATTGCCAGCTGAGAACCACTAATCTAGAGGTTTTATTTAAGCTACTCTTTAGAGATTTATCATATGTTACCTAATAAAGGTAGCTATTTTGCATGCTGAGACTCTGGCTACAACTTAGATGTGGGTTCCTCAAGGTGGGAACCAAGTCTCACATATAATTGGTGAAGCCTTCATCATTTAGTCAGTGGCCTTCACGTGCTGTGAAAACTCAAAGTAGGTCTTGAATGTTTATTTGTTACAAAATGCTCAGTGATAAGTCTGTGAAACACTTACGAGCCACATCTCAGTCAACAACAGACCACATATATAGCAGTGGTCCCATATCGCCAGGTGACATCATACTTTCCTAGCTGTGTAACTACACCATGATGCTTGCACCATGACAGATTTACCTAGCAATGCAGTTCTCAGAAAGTAGCTCTATCATAAGCAACATATGCCCATGTGTCTTGCTGTGTAAAATCAAAGCAAAAGTATTGATCAACCCTCGAAAAAAATGTGAACATGGACAAATTAAGAAAATATTACACCCTAGGATCCATCCCCCTCCAAGAAATCCAGGTTGCCAATTTTTTTCAACTTTTGCATTTTCCTATACAAATATATTTTGCCTTTCAAAGCAGCAGAGCTAAATGAAATTCTGCAGGAACCCAAAAGAAAGTTATTACTACTCAGCTGACCTGGGGGTTAAAGTTGACAGTGATCTGCTTCGTCTGTGCGTCACGTTGCAGAAGTGGTCTGGAGAGATTGTACTGTGACCTCTCTGATACTGTGCAGCACCAGTCCTCATAAAGTCTTGTCTCATATCTGCAGAGATCGAGACAACAACCACCGCATAAACATCCTCCCAACTCCCCAGCTTCTGGCCATGATCTATCACATGAACTGAAGAATCTACTAATTGTAGAAAGAGCTGACCCAGCTCCTGCATAAAACTAGTAATTTGTAAAGGTGACTCAGCCTCAGTTAGAGGAAAATAGAAAGATTGCATGTTATCTCTTCAGGGGGATATGGCAAGTAGTGATAAGTCTCAGTAAATGTTGGAAGAAGTTCCAGATAGCATTTGCTCTCATACTAATCTTCGTGGACATTCATCATTTAGTCATTACACATTGACCAAACACCTACTATATGTTGGGCTAGGTGCATAAACAATGAATTAAAATATCTCATGGTAAATATGGCTAATGGTGGAGACCATAGATAGATCCCTGTACTATAATGTGGTAAATACAACTCTGGAGAATTGCACAGGGCCTCGGAGGCAGGGGACAGCAGAGTGATATGAAGAACTTCAAGTTGTGATCAGATGTGGTATAGTGAAGGGGGAGGGAACATTCCCGATAGAAGGACTGGCGTGGCCCAAGTGGAGACGTGATTGTGTGCTCGGGACAAGCAGCAGATTGCATGTCTGAGGCTGGAGGTGGTGAGAGGAAGGCAAATCCACATCACGGAGGTTTCCTTGGGTCAGGTTAAGGAGATGATGGGAATTACTGAAAGGTCTCCAGTTAGTGGGGGATATGATGACATTATGGGATTGGGCATTGATGTGGGCACTGAGACACACATATATAGAAGCAAGAAGAATTGTTAGGAACCTGCTGGATAAATCCAGGCCAGTCTCTTGTGAAGATGCTGTTGGTGGGAACAAAGAGGGGCAAATACACTTGAAATTATTTTGGAGGTAAAGAGCATAGAGTGTGGGTATTTGGCAGGTTGGAAGCCCTATTAATTATTTTGTCTAACATAATGCTAAGAAAAATCAGAATCAGAATATTTATTCCCCTACTCTACTGAATCAGAAGAAAGAGCAGATGGCAGAAGGGGAGAGTAAGAATGTCCTTCTCAGTAAAACGATGCAAGACGTTTTCCGAGACTTGCTTCCTCTCCATGCTTTCTGCTTAGTGAGCAGTGGCTGAGCTTTTCCAGGACTCTCATCTGGGAGTGCCATGAGTGGCACCCCAATCCTTCTAGCTCTGCAGGGTTTCTACTCCCAGGAAAATTACACTGGGAAAATATTTGTGTGTAGAGTGGAGCTGTATTCCTCAGAGACCTTGTGCATGCAACCCAAGAACACTATACTCAAAGTCTGTAGCTATAACATAAAATGCAGAGTGACATTTCAGAGCTGCTAAGGACTCTGTACAAATTCAGAAAAGAAAAAGACAAACAGTGTGTGTGTGTGTGTGTGTGTGTGTGTGTGTGTGGCGGGGAGGATATGCAGTTTGCAGAATGATGTGATCCCAAAACTGCTTACTTTTCCAGCAATGACAGCATATCTTCATATTTTTGTATTATTCTCTTTCCTTCAGCAGATTCCATGAAACTATCCGCACAGAAGAGAAAAAATACATAGAATTATAATATGTCAAAATGAATTATCTCCAAAACAAAATGCATCTCACAAAGAATAGACTGTATGGGTTTGAGGGCAGGTTCCCAAACGCCCCTAACTGAGCTTGCCTCCTTCTTCCTGAACATCCTCCTTCTGCCACTAGGGGGCACCTGCACCTGCTAAAACAAGGCAGCCACATTGGTGGTGCTTGTGTTATGACTGGTCCTGCTCAGGGCTTCCTGGATCTGCCCCTCACCCAGCTGAGTTAGTCATGCCCAAGGTAAATAAGGTCTCTCAAGATTATGAATAAAAGGGAAACTGAGATAAATAAAGATAAATTCTAGGTGCCACAGTTTAAGAAAAAACTATCAATATAATATTTTTGTATATACATATATATATATATGTTTATATAACAATGATATATACATAACAATATATAAAAAGATTATTCCCCCTTCTCTGAAATCCATCTAAGAGACATGATCAGAAACACTGATATTCCTTCATATATTTACGAGGGTCCCACACACTTCTTATTTGCTAGTTCATGCACAGCCAAAGTACAGACATAAGCGTGCACATAGACATACACACAAACACACAAACACACACACACACACATACACTCAAAGGCCTGTGGGGGAATGCCCAGCACCACATAGGAATGAGCAGAGTCTAGCCTGAGGCCCTGTTACCCACAATGGCTTCCTCTGGTTTTGACAATATCTGCGACCTGAAATGAAAGACCTGCTCCTGGGAAAACTGATGAAGTATCTTTAATTTCCAGAAACCTTCACAGCAACTGTGTAGAGGTCTGGGGTTTTTTTGTTGTATTGTTGTTGTTTGTCCTGCTAGCAAAGTGGGGCTGCTGATTGCAATGATTCTTTAAAATCCATTTGCTCTTGCAAACATCCCTAGGTTTCTTCACATGAGTCACATAAGCCCTCACGCCCGCAGAAGGAGCGCTGGGCTCCTACTCATTTCATTCCCTTTTGTGGTGAAAGAGCAGATGTGTCCACAAGGCAGCAAGGAGCAGCAGAAAGTTCTCCTGGACAGGTGGGTCAGCTGACACCTTGCTCTCGCCTCTGAAGCTATAAGAACTCTACAAGCCTCGCCACCCCTATCTGCCAGTTTTGTATCTGAAAGAAAATGAGGCAGAAAGGCGCGAGGCTTCTCACATGGGGCGTGGGGCCGTCGCTTAGTCGGTTTGAGAAGTCACAGCAATCGGTATAGCAAGACTCCCTGTAGCTCCCACTTTGCTTCATGATGACTCTACAACACTTTTAATAACTAATAACTATACAGTACAATACACATTCACGTTCATTTCTAAAGCAAATGGAAATTTTCATGAGGCTTTTTCTTTTTTTATTAGTTCAGCATGTTCTTACCTATTGAAGGGGTTTGTTGCTACACATTCATATACACATACATAATGACAATGTAACTGGAGTCCAATCTTTATCCAGCATCTCCCCCTTCACCTGCTCCCTGCTCTCTTTTCTCCAGTGTAATTCCCATTACATATCTAAATGTCCACATACACATATATTAATTTTTGAATTTTCAAGACTTTAATGCCTACACGAGTATTATTTGTCTTCTCAGGGGAAGTCAAGTATACCATACAGAATTAATAACCCCGCCTTCCCTCACTTTCCACCCACCTACTCTCCCGTCCCCACCCTTGGTCCCCGCTGCCCCCCATAGTGACAGTTCCCCCCAGATTATGTTATACTTCGAATTTGTTGTGTCTAGTAAATAAACTTGTCTAACTTTTATCCTATCCTTCATTTTACTCTAGCTTATGCAAGTGAGAGAAAACATTCAACCCTTAAGTCTCTGGGTTTGGCTTACTTCACTCAGCATGATTTCATGAGACATTTAGAGGTCACCAGAGTGTGCCATCTACAACTCCTCTTGGGACCAGGCACTCTGACTATCCCCTAAGCTCCCCCAACCCTGGGCCCCTCTGGCCAGGTGTGTTGGCTGCAGATGATGCACAAATGCCGTCTGCTTTGGGAAAAGTCAAAGAGAGACACCCCGTTCAAGGGCATGCCCTTCCTGGGAACGTCCCACAGCTGAGGACTAGCTGAAACGGGAGTGCAAAGGCCAGGCAGTTCTGAAGGACTGGTCCTCTCTGAAGGATGCATTGAAGCCTTACTTGTGACTATTCACAGCTGAGATTCTCCCTTTGCCCAGTTCCTGTCCTCTTACTCATTCATGGCTGCTGTTCCTGAGAGCATGTTCAGCAATTTCTGCACATGCCTCTCAGCCTGCTTCCTCGGAGACAAACCAACCACAGCTTTGCAGTCCACATTCCTGGAGGATGCCCTGGAACCCCTCCCTGCCACATTCACATGTCTTCTCCCTTCCACCTTAAGGGGTATGTCTGAGAAGCATGTGGGATTAGCTCTACCCCTGGGCAAACCGGAGGCCCTGGGTGGAACTCTGGGCTAGGAGCCCTGAGACACAGATGGCTCTTCCAATCCTTTTCTTAACTACCTCTAAGACCTTAGGTGAGTCACTTCATTTCTTTCTGCCTTATTTCTTCAACTGTAGAATAAAGAACTTGCTTAGACTGGAGCAGATGCTCCAAATGGCTACAAATTAGGCAGACCACAACCACAGGCATGCTTTGCTAGACCTGTGCAGAGTTTGGGGGAATAAATTGAATCATTAATCATTTTAAAGTTAGGTATCCAACTTTAAAGATTTCCAGCTTTGCTGGGTGTGCACACCTATAATCACAGCAACTTAGGAGGCTGAGGCAGGAGGATCGCAAGTTCGAGGCCAGGACTGGGGATGTAGCTCAGCGGTAAAACATCCCTGGTTAAAAAACAAAACGGTTTTCAGCTTCTCTCCAACTCTCAGGAGATTGCTCATTTAGGGGCTGCTGTTCTAGTTGGTGACACTCAAATGGAATGGTGGTAGCCCCCTGCAGACCCCATCCCACTCTCTCATACCCTCTGCCTCACTAGTTCTTGTGCTTCCTGGGTGCAGAAAGTATTTAGTCTTGCTGCCTGGACCTAATGGTCTCTACAGTCCTTCCTAACTCCATAAAGCCTGTGATGCCAAAGCCAATTCTAGCTCCTCTGCTCTGTGGCTCTTGCCAAAGCCAAGCGCTTTCAACACAGTCAAGTCTTTTAGGAAGAGGGATCAGAGAAAGGCTTCCTGTGCCTAGGGTGC